>ML273495.1:564-40178 GCA_005239495.1 Nicotiana undulata
AAAATTATATTTGAGATTTTTGGAAATCGACGTATCACTTTAGAGATTTTAAAATACACTTTAACAAGGAAGAAGGACTGATCGCAAATACTAAATGCCTTTATTTTTAAGTCACACAACCCAAAGACGAATAAGAATTCATATATATGGACATATAGTTAAGAAAGCCGACAAAATGACATATATAGATGTTGAATACCCTATTTAACCGAACATGTGAAATATCAACGTAATAGCATCATAAAAATACTTCATCTACGATCCCAATGCCTTTCACAGAAGGTCTTTCTAGCAATGGAATAGTAAAATATTACATTTGGCGTCTTAGGAATTTTTCAGAATTCGTGCTAAAAGGAAAGACGGAGCTTAGACTTAACATACCTTTGCAATCTTCTCTCCAATCGTCAACCAAGCTCAATATGATCTTCTTACGTCACAATGAGAACCCGACTTCGTCGTCATCACATAAGCATTGTAACTCTCATACTTCAAAACCAATATCCAACAAGAAAACAAACAACACCTCCCCTGTTTTACTACAATCCATATGCTACCAAAGGTCACCAAATATCCCAAACGACAACAATATAACTCACAATAAACTCTCCGATTAGTTATTTTGAGCGGCAAGCTCGATTGGAATCCGTTTAACCCATACCACACCTTATAGACTTCTTACATTAACTTAAAACATCACTAATATGATAACGAAGCAATTCATCAATGATTTCATCCGTATACCGTATATTTTTATGAAAGGAAATAATCCACAACTCCAACTTTCTTCAATTGGCAACTTTATTCACTAGTTCATGTCTAGTCCAACCATTTAACTTAAAATACATCAATACAACCTTAAGAACCTGAAAGAACATAATATATACACCTCCTACAGTAGCTTCAAGTTGAAATCCAAGTTATATTTAGCTTACAACAACCCTCAATGGAAAAACAGCACCATAGAAGTGACATAAGCTCATCCTAGTATTATCGTGTAGTTTATTATCCTAACAACTTAACCAACATACGAGCAAGCTTAAGCACAATTAGTAGGCTGTTATACTCATCTTAACCAGTAGCAAAAACTTTAAATTTCAGAAAAACAAAGCACACAACTATTCTCAATGACAACACAACCTCAAAGAGGTGTTATTCTTCACTAGAACTAACTTTTGATGTTGAAATATGGTGTAATCCATTTGCAAGACTTTAAATAACCTAGGGTTGATATTAAAACCATAGAAGAGTATTTTACAGAACATAAACCACTTAAAACAACATCCCACACGAGCTGGAACCACCCAAAAATCAGCAACAACAAGAAGAACAAGAAACTTACTAGCGCGACGGGATTCCCGACACTTGATTTGTGTTGTTTGCCCTTTGTTTGGGTCTTGGATCATGAGAGAAACTTGAGAGAGTATTTTTAGGGTTATAAGGTCTGAATATACTGAAAACTAATGACTAAATACGGGGTTGAGGCATCTTATATATGTCCATATGTCTTAAACCGCCTATGTGGGTCCCATAGAGAGCTGCTTGGCGCAGTCTCGCTAAAACACGAATGTATCTCTACTCCAATGTCGTATAGACAAATGGTTTAATGAGTTGGAAACTAGACTCATAGATATTCAATTTGGTTGGTAGATCATCCAATAACTCCAAGTATATTGAAAGAAAAGCTCAGTTACATTTGACCTAAGTTTCAGCACATTATGAATGTAACTTGTGAAGACCTTTGCCAACTTTTGTTCCACAACTTGCTTTACTTCAAAATGTAGCACATGACTATCATACGGTAAAAATAACTCATAGAATAACCTCCTTATCATGTTAAGAACATTGTCTCACCCTAAAGTACATGTTATAACATTCCAAACTTGTCGACTTTCGACGAAACTTATTTTCTTCAATTGGTTTAACTTCTAAGATTTCCAACCCTCTTGGTACTCGTTATTCATGATCTTAAATATTTGTAACCTCCAAGGTAATATGATTAACTTACTTTATATGCTTCTAAATATAATCTTATTTCCGAACTTACATCAATTGACTTACGACGTACTCTCACGTACGAATACATGTGGTGTAACACTATACATACGAAATTCATCAAAATACGATATCATATGACCCCTCAAATCCCCAATTCAAACTCTCCAATTCCCAAGTCCTTATCCCTTCACTTTCATCCCTAATTTCTACTAATTACATGC
The DNA here is from genome assembly GCA_005239495.1 of Nicotiana undulata. Lineage (NCBI taxonomy): Eukaryota > Viridiplantae > Streptophyta > Magnoliopsida > Solanales > Solanaceae > Nicotiana > Nicotiana undulata. The sequence continues at coordinate 2,781 of ML273495.1, forward strand.
TTTAAACAACAGAAAGTCATCAAAAATCACGAGTATTAGGGCTCAAATTACTTACCTCAATGAAAACCCCCTTGAATCCCTCTTCAAATTGCTCCCAAAAGCTCCAAAATCGAATAAAATGGTGAAGAATAACCCAAAATTCGCGAAGGGTATAATTGATACTCTTTGCCCAGCAAAACCGCATCTACGATCAAAATATCCCCTTTTGTGACGCCACTTGCGGAAAACCCATCGCAGGTGCGGATTCCACTTATTCCTCAAGATCCGCATCTGCGGCCAACATATCGCACTTGCGGTCTCGCAGGTGCGCTCCAATACTCGCACATGCGGTTCCATCTCAGACCACTCATTCCCACATCTGCGGGCTTCTTTCCGCTTCTGCGGAACTCTCACCTGCGGTTCCCTATCACCAGGTGCGGAAAACATCAGCAACTCCAAAACACCAAAAAACAACACTTCCATTTCCAAAATTCAACCCGTTAAATCACCTGAAACACACTCGAGGCCCTCGAGACCTCAACTAATGATACCAACAAGTCCTATACCAATTTACGAACATAGTCGAACCCTCGATACGCTCAAAACAACGCCAAAACACCAAATTACCCTCGGATTCAAGCCTAAGAATTTCTAAACTTCCAAAATTCACCAACGATGTTGAAACCAACCAAACCACGTCCGAATTACCTGAAATTTTGCACACACGCCACGAACCTATTCCAACTTCCGAAATTCCATTCCGACCCCGACATCTAATTTTCCAATGCCGGCCCAAAATTGCCAAAATCTAATTTCGCCAATTCAAGCCTAATTCTACCACGGACATCCGAATAACATTCTGAACTCACTCCTAAGTCCAAAATCACCTAAATAACTAACTTAAGAGACTAAGTGTCTCATTTCTATCCAAAATCACTCCGAACCCGAGCCAACCAACCCAACACAACATAAAAGAGTTGAACCACACATAATGAAGCAGAAATGGGGGAAACGGCGCTAAAATGCTCGGATCGACCGATCGAGTCGTTACATTCTCCCCTTCTTAAACAAATGTTCATCCTCGAACGTGCCAAGAGTTGTTCCAAAAGCCTTCGAATCGCCGAATAACCTTACCACACACATACCCGTGGTGATCCCACGTCACCACGTCCCGCATAGATCTGATAACACAACACATCTGAAACTTCTCATCCAACCTAGCCCATAAGCCTTAGAATCCAATTTCCACATCCGAACTTTTCTATAAGATCAAATCACGCATCCACACACTGTATAAGTCTGAACAAGCTGAATCAAGCCATAGTCACACCCCAAGTTGAAATCACATGACATACCACATATCTCAAACGCTCAAAGCGATAATTTCTAATCACAACAGTTGCTCAAGCAACCCAATGCCGGTAATAACCCACTATCAAACAGAGACCCGTACTAACACCTTCATATACTTCCAATGATGAAAGAAACACACAGAAACCCATAATCATTCGTCAGATCAACAAGTGATGGAATTCCCTCTCTCCGTCAGGAAATATAGCAAAATATCTAAGCCAATCAACATCAATATCCTCCCAAATATACCGCAACCAGATTCGGAAGTACCCATTCTAAGTCTGACGACCTCATCTCATCTACCACAACCACTCTAGCGACATGATGTATCAATACAGCTTAAAGTCACAACCCGTGCACTAATAAGCAACATCCCACATGTACTCAAACATGGAAAAATGACATCAAACTAGAGAACCGTCCCGCAAGATCAACGGGTATCACTACAACGCAATGCTAATAACGCCTCACACACCGCAGAACCAAAACGCACGAATTCCACACACAAGGATCATTGACTAACATAACTTCGCCGCAATGCGCGACCCCATCCAAGCGTTGGTCCATATAATATACATCGCTCTGCCTTGCTCAAAATCAACAACCACGCGAAACCTGACATCAAATACTCAAAGTGCATTACCCTAGCCACGGAGAATCGGACGATACCATGCCACACGAACCCGAAAGAACATAACCAATACATCTCAATCCTACAATACCCAATTACTTACCTTACTCAAATCCCGTTATAAGACCGCAATAGAGCCATACCATGTGCACCTAACACCAACGAATCATAGCTCCCCGTAGCAGGGAAGAGTAACTCCTAAATCATCCCAGAACACAGATAAACCCAACAACCACTAACTGGCATTTCCCTCACAATAGCACTACAGAGCCAATCAATCTGACTCGGTGCAAAGCACCTATCCCCACTGGGCCTACTAAGGGACCCCAAATCAATCCGGTCACACGCAATAGACAAATGACCCTTCGAAGGTCCATAATGACTAAATCACAACACACACTAACTTCTGGATAACCTTGCCTACGTCTCTACATCCCTCGACTATGAAATCATCTATTCATTCAAGTTCCCAGACTCCAAACCCGCAGAGAACACAAGTCACCATACCCGATCTCAAATCTGTCGCCTAAATGTCTAATACTTCCTCAATACACGATCATACCACGAGGGACACCCCTACAATCCGTATGTGTTACAAGACCAGATTTGAATGCCCGCAGCCGACCAACAAAGAGAGTACCGCCACATCAATGAAGTATCCATAAATCAAAACACAATGCCTCTTCTGAAACTTATACCTTCATCGAGTCATATCTAAAAGTAACATCATCTATCTGATCATCTGAGATCGTCCATGCTACCTAAGAATTCAGAACCTTCCTTTCAAATCACATCGTGACCTAGCACCCGCAATCTCAATACTACACCCTACATCGCACCCATTATGCCACCATATGAACGATACGACAAACCTCCAAGCCACTCTGGGTCGCAAGAAACTACATACTCAATCAGTTAAGACTTCCCATTTGATTTTTATTCTGGAGAAAATTACAAATCGCCACATGCCCCATGCACCAGTAGGAAACATACATCTCAACTAGGGTAGAGACCATCAAGAACCCTCTGAAACCCATTGAACTGAACTACCCGTCAGGACTAAATCCCTCTAACCCAACTAAGTTACGCAGGCCGTCAAAACCCAAGAGCATTGCCACGAATCACACGTAGAACCTTACCACATCATAAGCACCCAAAGAATCGATCTTACTCATTGCCATACCGATCCAATCTACTACCAAGCTATCTTATTTCTCCGAGTTCCTTCTGAATTACCTTCTAATTGATTCTTCTCCTTGCCATAGTACCAAAATCCTCAACCAGAAATCACCACGCGAGACCCTAAGGATCATAAACCGCTGAATATCTCTTAAGCACCCCAAAGTACCACATCTCAAATACTTACTCTAAAGAGACTTTCGATGAATTTAAGCTATTCTTTCCTTTCATGATACCGGAATGTATAATCCACAATGATATAGAAATATCACAATTCCTGACGCCTTCCAATGAAAATCTCAATTTCCAGTCAAATACACATCTTGAAGATTCCAATTTTTTTACATAGAAACCTTGAACCCGTCAGAATCATTCTCAAGAGTCACCCACTCTACGCAATTCTCAATTAAACTGATCAAACGGGTCTAATGGCATGTACCCCATTAACACACCAACACCCAAGGGAGTAACCCACACCTCTAAGAAACCAGGCAAATTCCTACTCCGCACAAACTACACCATTTACAAATACAACTCAAACATTCAATAAAACCCAATTACCCATAGGGTATATTACAACATGAATCCAATGTTTTCCATTACTCGAGTCATCTCAAACTCCACCTCTACAGGTCATAGCTGATTCACCAGTATACCTCGAACTGAACCCAATACATCACATAATCGTGCAACCAACTTATCATTAGCAGACTCCCTCACTTGGCTCGAAGCCATAGATCAAGACAGACAATAAGTCATAATGCCCATACGCTAACACCGCCACAATACCACAATGAAATTCAACTAAATCTTTCATAAGCTCTTATACAACTCAAACCCTTTAATATCTCAAATCATTTGCAATCTCGCATTCACCATTGTAATAGCCGTGCCAACTTCCACAAGCGATCTAAACTCAAATTGCAACATACATCATTTACTGGTAACGGAGGACTTGCTATAAAACCACATAAGGATCACACAACCTCAGGACACCCCGCGGGAGATAACCCCGCCTGCTTAGCCTCAAACTGATATCTCTCTAAACCCTTCCTAAAATCATAGCTATTACGCAATCACTTTAACCTCCTTCATTTAAACACCACCAACGCCTACCCTCGAGGCATCACAATACGCGGTACAAGAACCTGAAGCTGATGGCAGAACTAACACTAGAGCTGGGGTCAAAGCAGTCTCACCACCTAAATACCCTCACTGGACACCACGTGCCCCAATAATGCTACTGAACTGAACCAAAATTCACACTTGGAGAACTTTACATAAAGCTTCTCCTCCCTAAATCTCTATAACACCATCCTCAAATGCTGAGTATGCTCCTCCTGGCTACGTGAGTACGCCAGGATTCCATCACTGAATACCATAACGAAGAAGTAAAAATACGGCTAGAATACACCGTTAATCAAATACATGAACGATGTTGGGGCATTGGTCAGCCCAAAAGACATCATCAGGAACTCATAACACAACAGGAAGATATGCTTCACTCCATAACTAAACTACATGAGAGTTCCTTCAATGCACTCACAACTCGAAGCCATATGCCAACTCAAGACAGAAGTCAAACACTCAATAGTTCTTGCAACCTCTCCAGCCAATTCTTTTTGCCACAATCAAACAATAAGGATGCAAAATCCCATCAATAAGGACACAAACGGACATATAAGTCCCAAATGCACGTGCTCATACAATCGAAATCTCAACACTCAAGCCATAGACAAAAACCCGGCCTCAAGTCCTCAAGGCCGAACCATTATCAACATGCTAAAATCACATCTCGCACCTCGCCCATGGAAATTACAAGCCGTCAATGTACAACTGAAACTGAGTGCTCACGTGCGCATTCAAATGAAAAGAATTCAAAGAGTTACGCTATTGGCTGAATAAATGGATTCGCACGACAAGAATTTAAGAATGTGAGATTTTTTTCCTAAGGGTTCCACAACCTCTTGAAGATAAGTACAGACGTCTCTTTACCGATCCGCAAGACTCTACTAAACCTGCTCATGACTCATGAGACCTATATAACCTAGGCTCTAATACCAACTTGTCACGACCCCAAAACCGCCCCGGTTGTGATGGCGCCTATCGTGGAATTAGGCAAGCCACACAATTTCAAATAATGCAATTTATTTCAAGAAAACCATATATTAATAATAAAATCTCATTACAGCAGTTTCTAATTTAACATCGTTAAAACACTAAAATAAGTCCTAACACTGGTGTCACCGAGTCATGAGCTAATACAACTACAAATGTCGAAATATAGAATGGACAAACATTGTCTGAGATAATAAAATATGCCAAGGAAGATAAGGAAAAAGAAGACGAGGTTGCGATTTCCAAGCAGCTACCTCGAAGTCTCCAGCTGGAACTCTGTGTCAACAATCAGCAACCGTTATCGGGTCCCGAAGTACCTGGATCTGCACACAAGGTGCAGGGGGTAACGTGAGTACACCAACTCAGTAAGTAACAGGCCCAAACTGTGGGCTGAGAGGTAGTGACAGACTAAACCTCATCCGTCCCTCGCTCATTGGGAATGTATTACAGACTCCGGGGGGGGGGGGGGGGGGGGGGAGGGGGGCTCCGATATCCCGAGCGCTATCATAAGCCAGATCCAGACATAAATCAATATACATGTTGCGGCGTGCAGCCCGATCCCATAATTTTCACTCAATATCAGGCTCTCGGACTCACTCCAGTCTCGCTTACACGGGCTCATAATGCATGAACTAGCCCGAATCAATAATAAAATGTGTAAAACAACAATTTTCGAGACTGATACATGATATGATATGCAATAACAAGACTGAGTATATAATATGAATGAAACACATGAAATAACAGTAATAAGCAACCACTCGGGTCTCAACAGTATCGGCATGAAGCCTTAACATAATATCTAGCATGATTTCTAGCATGTTTGCATTAATCACATTGACAATAGCACGAATATCAGTCAGGAGGAATCACTAAACTGAGCCACAGAATGAACCAGGTCACCATTCTCACGGTGCACCCTCACGCCCGCCACTTGGCATGTACGTCACCTCAATTCTAATCATAAAACACATAGTTCGGGTTTTCGAACCCTCAGAACCAAGTTTAGAAGCGTTACTTACCTCAAACCGGACAAAAATCTACTCCGCGATGCCTTTGCCGCTCGACTCGGCCTCAAATCGCCCCGAATCTATCCAAATCAGAATCATAACATCAATACATGCTAAAGGAACAAAACCCACGCGCAAATTATCAAATTACATCACAATTCCCGAAATTGGCCAAACCCGACCCCTGGGCCCACGTCTCGGAACCCGACAAAAATGACAAAACTGAAATCCTTATTCACTCACGAGTCTATACATACCAAATTTATCAAAATCTGATCTCATTGACCCCTCAAATCCCCAATTCAAACTCTCCAATTCCCAAGCTCTAATCCCTTCACTTTCATCCCTAAGTTCTACTAATTACATGCTTTAAAAAACTGAAAATCATCAAAAATCACGAGTATTAGGGCTCAAATTACTTACCTCAGTGAAAAACCCCTTGAATACCTCTTCAAATTGCTCCCAAAAGCTCCAAACCCGGATAAAATGGTGAAGAATAACCCAAAATTTGCGAAGGGTTTAATTTACACTCTCTGCCCAGCAAAATCGCATCTGCGATCAAAATATCCGCTTCTGCGATGCCGCATCTACGGAAACCCCATCGCAGGTGCGGATTCCACTTATTCCTCAAGATCCGCATATGCGGCCAACATATCGCACATGCGGTCTCGCAGGTGCGCTCCAATACTCGCACTTGCGCTTCCAGCTCAGACCACTTATTCCCGCATATGCGTGCCTCTTTCCGCTTCTGCGGAATTCTCACCTGCGGTTCCCCATCCGCAGGTGCGGCAAACATCAGCAACTCCAAAACACCACAAAGCAGCACTTTCATTTCCAAAATTCAACCCGTTAAATCACCTGAAACACACTCGAGGCCCTCGGGACCTCAACCAATGATACCAACAAGTCCTATACCAATATACGAACTTAGTCGAACCCTTGGTATGCTCAAAATAACGCCAAAACACCAAATTTCTCTCGGATTCAAGCCTAAGAATTTCTAAACTTCCAAAATTCACCAATGATGCCGAAACCAACCAAACCACGTCCGAATTACCTGGAATTTTGACACACGTCAAGAATGACACTACGAACCTATTCCAACTTCCGGAATTCCATTCCGACCCCGATATCTAATTTTCCACTGCCGACCGAAAATTGCCAAAATCCAATTTCGCCAATTCAAGCCTTATTCTACCACGGACATCCGAATAACTTTCCGAACCCCCTCCTAAGTCCAAAATCACCTAACGAAGCTATTCGAACCATAAAAACCAAATTCCGAGATCGTTTACCCATAAGTCAACTTCCAGTTGACTTTTCCAACTTAATAACCAACTTAAGAGACTAAGTGTCTCATTTCTCTCCAAAATAACTCCGAACCCGAGCCAACCAATCCAACACAACATAAAAGAGTTTAAACACACATAATGAAGCAGAAATGGGGGTAATGAGACTAAAACTCTCGGAACAACCCGATCGGGTCATTACACGTCTTAACACATTTTATTCAATTAGAGAGAGACTGAGAATGATGGTGGTAGCTGAATTAGTAAGAACTTATATTTTTGGTTCTTATTTGTTCATGGTGGCATTAAGATGTCATGTTATCAATTTCGATTTTTTCTGTGGTTATAATATGGCATCCATTTGTCTAATGTAATGCACACTTGATAGTTTTACTTTAACAATACTTGTGTTTGGTTAATACATGAAGTTAGTGTACTTACGTTGTTAAGTTACTTTCCAACTTGTTGGTGTACTCTCTTTCATTATTGATGAATTTCTTAAACTGTAGCTTGATAATGAATTGAATCTCCTCTAATTATTTTCTAACTTTTGTTCATTATAAGTGCGGTTGTTACTAAGAATTATGAGTATCACATCATATTGCTTGGAATCTAACTTTGGTTCTTAAGGCGTGATTTGGCGATAATTACTCGTTGCCCAAATGCTTAAAGTAGTAAGAAAATCATGGTGCGTAAATACTCATCAACAAAGGCTCACTATTGGAAGAAGAAAGTAGCTGCCTTAAGACTTCAGAACTGTCAACCTAATAAGATGTTATAAACATTCAAGTCATGGTGGAAAGAAAATTACGGTGAATGCTTGGTACAGTTGGACATGGTGGAAAAAATTTAAGAGAAAAGCTAGAAGAAGAAAAGAAAAATTGAAAAAGGCAGAATATAATATACACGCAATAAGGATATTATATATAAATGAATATAAGGTTGTCGGTATGTTTATGTCTTTCACTTTTTGAGTTCAACAAGTGGCTATGAAGGAGATGACTAATTTGTGAGAAAAAAGTACAGTAAATACAAGGGTTTTAACGGGTTATTAATGAGTTTTAAAAAAGAAAAGTCTTTTTAATTTGGTGGCTTTTTGCTAGGTGGAGGGTATTTTAAAAAAGTTTGGCTAACAGTAAGGGTAGATGTGTATAACGGAAGGTAAATGTGACCAATATACCAAAGTAGAGGGGTATACTTGACCCTTTTCCCGATTAGAAATTATCACTTCAGAGTTCAGATGAAGGTAAGCTTATAAATTAGAGGTGAAGGTGGCGGAGAAACGCGAGTTATCATATCATTTCTCTATCCCATGGTGCATTGTTCACTGGTAAAGATGGTAAAACGGAAAAGCCTGCACCTTCAGTAGTTAGTTTCATAAGAATCAAAACGAGTAACTACCCATGGTTGAAATCTTATGGTAAAAATGCAATTCTAACAACAAATTTCATGCCTCTGAACTGAGTAGTGAACATTAAGCCATATCTCTTCCTCTTTCCCTACAAAGATTATTAAGCCAAATGAGGCATGAGGAATTGGCATGCAAAAGCCTGTCTGTGTTAGAGTGTAAGGATGATAAGTGACAATTAGTTCAATTTGTCCCTGTAGAAAGTTGCATGAGGAATTAGCATACAAAAGCCTGTCTGTGTTAGAGTGTAAGGATGATAAGTGACAATTAGTTCAATTTGTCCCTGTAGAAAGTTGCATGAGGAATTAGCATACAAAAGCCTGTCTGTGTTAGAGTGTAAGGATGATAAGTGACAATTAGTTCAATTTGTCCCTGTAGAAAGTTGCATGAGGAATTAGCATACAAAAGCCTGTCTGTGTTAGAGTGTAAGGATGATAAGTGACAATTAGTTCAATTTGTCCCTGTAGAAAGCTGCAGTGAGCCTGAAGTTGATCCCAAAATTACATCTGGAGAATATTTACATTCTATGGTTTCAGTAACGAGCTGCCAAAGCTATAATATCCATGCATCAAATCATTCAAGCAGCAAAAGAAGACTTGGCAGCAAGATGTGTGAGGGAACGTCTGTGGTAACTGCATCCCAGTTTTTTGTACTTCTGCACAAATGTTGTAAGATCAATTTCTCGATCAAGAAGCTGGCCAAGCACAGCTTCAGATTCCTCCTCTGTTTTCTTCATGGCATCTGTATCAATAGCAACATTAGTTAACAGCCTTAATTTTTCTGGCAAGTCTGATTTTTCAGCTATCTAATCCCATTAAAAATCCATGCTTAATCATCTCTCCAATATTCCAAGGGCAACTTCAATTTTGTATCTCAAAAATGGTATTAATTACAAAAAATTTACCAAAAAGAAAAAATGACATGATCACTGAGTAACTGGAGTTCCTTAATTACTGCAATCCAGCTTTTTATTCACATAATCGTTTAGGAAGTTGTGCGGTGGAAAGAGGCATCTAATAGACACTTCAAATTGGAAATTCTTGGTTGATCTACAAATCAATCCCTTTCCCCAACACTTACCCCCAACATAACACCACTGCCAAGAACAAAGTAACAATGTGAAACTAAATTGAGCATAAGCTATTAAGCTAAAATTCCCGATCCTACATATAGTTGCTCACATTACATGGAACTTCTGCAAGAAGTGAGGAAAAGTTTCATTGCCAAATTAAAACCCAATAATCTTGAGATGATCCTTAATACATCTGAATGTTATATAGGGTGTTCGTATCTACCCAATCCTTTTCCAGGTGATGTCAGCTAGAGCATGCAAAAGAATGTGAGCAATTTTGAACTATATCAAAAACGAATGTTAGCAGTTTTGATTCAGTCACCCTTCGCTAGCAGCTTAAATCATCATTGATAGGGCAATTTAGGTCTGTAAACCGCCATAGCAAAAAATTCAAAGCTATTTGGAGCTGGCAAATGTAGGCCCATCTTAACAGTTGAAGTGCTTTGCCCAAAAAGAAAGAAAAAAGAGTTGAACTGAGCTCCTGATGAATACCGGATAGCATTGAGGTGTAGAAAAGGAAAAAAAAGATGAAAAAAAACAAAAGTTGAACCAAGCAGAATACTCGGACACAGTCTGATGATAACATTCATTTGGATGGAATTCGTTCATCAGGACACAATGAAATTTTTTATAGTGTGTACTAATCTAAAAAGTATTTGAATATTGGAGTAGAGCGAAAACTGATCGAGAGAAACTAACGCTTTTGCAAGAAGTTGAGGAAAATAAGCATATTGTCAACGCAGATCAAGAGGACACCAACGAAGAATGCACCGTAAAAGTTAAGCATTATGAAAAGTAATAATGCATTAGTGACATATACTGCTCTTGTTTGTGCATATTGTTATAATCCAATTTGGATATTTCTTTTTTATAAAGGTGGTCTTCGGGCTAGCTAGCGCACACCTCGACCTGCTATCTCCCCTCAGGCATCAGTTAACTTTGTCTACCAAGGCTTAGACATATAGGAAAAAATACCTAGCGTTTCTTGTCTCTCCGGGGATTTTAACCCTGATCTCCCATGATTCTTTGTTTTAGTTAAAGATATAGACTGGCATATGAAGCGGTTATGAAGAAATACAAAACGTACTTCCGCTATTGAATTATGACAATTTTGTGGAGCTCTAGCAGAAAGCCCTAGAGGATTTGAAGACATTACGCAATTTCAGATATACCATGCAACATAACCGAGTCAACAAAGCACTCTCTATGTTAAGCTCTTACTATGTCTAGACCTGAAAAGTTTCTTTCAACCAGTCTAATTTAAATGCTGACTTGACTCCTACTGGGCTGTTCTCACACAACGTGTTGAAGTGAAAGCCTCATGAGAATAGTACCCTAAAAGTATGCTATAGCCCAGTTAATCTAAGAGTAGTTCAAATCATTTTACCCATGCAAAAAGAATAACTAAGAATCTAAAAGAAGGAAAAAAGTATACAAGTTTATGTGCTTCCACTGTTTACCTTGTAGGCGATGGAGGAGTGATAAAGGGGAGTACAACTTCAGAAGCTCTTCTTTTCTCCTTTCTAGCTCATGCAGCTTTTCTTGAGCAGCAGCCAATTCAGTTGTGCGGATGATTCTACACTGTAAACAAAATAATGGAGGGTACATGGAAGAAGTTTCCACTATCAGTGCTTTGATGCTGAAAGGTTAAAAATGCTTTTGAAAAAGAAGTCAATACCCTAGAAACAATGTGAAGTATCTGACCTGATTCCTGAGCTCCATTATCTGAGGTTCTTTTTCTAAATTCTCCCCTATATAAAAGAGTTCATCATAAAACTATCTACCATACTAGTCGATAAAGCATTATGTACAATAAGGCAAAGAGCAATCTATAACTTACTAGCAAGCTGCATAGTTTCATTCCGAAGCTCGTCCTTGACCTGATCAGATATAGGGAAAACAGCATGTATAACATGTTACCACGAAAATCAACACAGAGCAGGAATAAAACATTACGTAATGGTCGTGGTGACTATAACTGATAAAGAAGTTATCTTCCCTTGATATTACCTTGCTAACAGGCATAAGACATGAGGATACATAATCCATCATATGTATTAAGTGCAGTGGCGAAGCCAGGAAATTCAGTAAGGGTTTTCAAACTTTGCCAGTGGGCTATGCAAGGGTGTTCAAAGTCTATTTTTTAATCATTAACAAGTAATATTTTACCTTATACATTGGGCCAACGTAACTTCACCCCTGATTAAGTGTATAGAAGAAAAACAGAGCATACAAGGGTAGAAAGTTCAACCTAGTTCATTTTGGCAAGGGAAGAAAAGGAAGCAAGAACACGGTCATTGAGCTCTGAATGTGCAAGTATTATGATAGTTGATTTGTATGAGGTGGGGTAACCAAAAAAGCAATAAAGTGCACTGTTATGGATAAGATTGTAAGCAACTTGAATTGCTTCAATACATTATGGCATCATGAAGGTAAAATCCCACACAGACGGAACAGCTAAATTCAGTCATCTCACGCGTAAAACTTGATTCCTTACTACCAGAAATAGAACCTCACTCGATTTTTCATTCAATTTTATATATGTATAATTTGGTGGAGCACAGTACCTTAGTTGAGAAAATGAGCAATGGTTTTTTAAACGAGTCATTTTTCTTGGGTGAAAATGTTTTACAAAATACTTCTTTTTTTTCTGCTAAAAATTATTACAGGTCCCAATTGATTCAACAATTGGATTATTGGAGTTTATGTATCAGATTCATCACGTATGCTTAACAATCAAAGTGAACAAGCTATAGCAAGAAACACGTAGCAGTAAGAAACAAATAATTATACTACTTACTTTAGTCTGAGTTTTGACAGCCTCAAGTGAAAGTAAAAAGTTGCGATAAGCATCATCGTCGGAAAGAAGCTTCCGTAGCTCATCAACACTGAATAAATTAACAAGAACACATATAGAAAATCAGAAAGTACAATTGCAAAGAAGAATGAGGTAAAATGCTAAGCCTTTAACTTAATTGTTTAATCACCGAAAAATATAAAGTCTTCATCTTTCTTTATCAGGAAAAAAACTCATTCTCTTTTTTTCTTTTCCAATCCCAAGTACAAAAATTGGATGATCAAGTCATGAAATATTTGCTGACTTTCATCTGCTGGCAGAAGATACTGTAAAGTCAAAATCATATTTCACAGATAAAACTTACTAATATAACTTATCTCAAAACATGCACGAATGGTGCATTAAGGATGCCACTAAATGCTCCTTCTACATGCTTTCTTGGATACTAATGATAAAACTAAAATATATATGCTCTTTCATGTACCAGAAAGATGTCTCTGACTATGAAGCGAACCATGAGGATCTATTTTAGATTTAAAAAAACATATATCTTGAGTAACACATTTCCTATCAGCCAGCCTTCTGCTACCAAATGACAAAATCTGTACTAAGGCACAGATTTTCCCAATGCCAGTTCATTGCACAAATCGGTGCTTCTTAATGCTCCATAAGATAAGAAAGCAAAACTCTTTTATGAAAGAGCATTCATCAACACTCAAAAAGGTTGATTCCTAAAGCATACTTGTATCACCACCACTACAGATTTTACAGGATTTTTATTCACACTAATATATTGGAAACACCAAAATATATTGATTTTCATTTCTAGATGTAACATTAAGCTAGTCTTGATAACCAGATAGGAAATGCAGAGAGAATCGTTGTTACAAATACAAGCAAGTTCAGAACCTAATTCCTGTAGAAAGAAAGACTGCAAGAACTGTATGCTAAAATGTAATCAATGACCCATGCTTTATAAGTGTAATTGCTTTCACATATCAACAAACATCTACCTCTTATCTTTTAAAGCAGCAATGATGCCAGCAGCCTCTGCTGGAGAAACATGGGACACAGAGCTTGGCCTGTTTGTTGGCCTGTGCACATTAAAGCTGCCAGACGAGCTTGAACTCGGGGTTGCAGGGCGGGAAGAACTTGGTGAACTGACTACAGATGGCGAATGCATTGAACCATTATTAGCTTCCTGAGGATGTGGCTGAGCTGCTTGCTCTTCGGAACCCCTATTAACATGTACAATAAAGACACAAAGTGAGAATGGGTACAGATGACTCATGTAGTCGACACCAACTAATTTACGATTGAGGGGCATAATTGATTGATTGAGATATGTATGCTACAGTCTTAAGCAAAACTAGATTAGAAGTTAATGTCGTATATTCTACTTACAGTACATGATGCCACGGCAGCACTTAAATCAAAACAAGCTATGCTATAATTGTTGGCGGAGCCACAGTCAATGAAGGGGGTTCAGCTCCTTCGTTAGAAAATTGGATTGTGCAAATAGGCCAAAAACAATTTTCTTTCGTATATGTATACTTTTGAATCCCCTCGACTTACTATAGCTCGCAAGTTTTGAAAATTTTGAATTCCTTTGTTAAAATTCCTGCTCAGCCACTAGCTATAATCACACATCCAATTGAAATAACTTGGATATCAGCGGTGATCCAACAACAGGTTCGCGGGTCGGGTAAAACCGAGTGCATCAACGTCCAACGCAATATATATGTGCGAAATGCAAGTATAGATAGAGTTAGATATACATTTCGTAACACACACACTCAATCTCTACTCAAAACCCACGGTGTCTAAGTCCTGGATCTACCTTAACACAATACGGAATAGCAAATTTAGCGCAGATTCTTCAAAATTAACCAAAAATTAGCTAAAAATGAGAAAAAACGAAAAACAAACGAACAATTCAACTACGAAACGCGATCATCAGATTGAGAAGTGAAAAAGGAATAAAAATCCGCAAATATGAGAATAATAATATTACCAGAATCTGAACATATGAGACGTATAACGCGAGCTATGCCTTTGATGATCGGATTACAAGACGCTGTTACCTTTCAATTGACTGATTTCCTTTCAGATTTCGAAGAAAGAAAGAACTTCTCAATTTCGTTTCTATTTTCTGTTTATTGTTTTTTATTTCTTTTCCTTTTTTTGTATTCCCTTGTTTTTAATATGGTAGCAATGGTCTCTTATGCTTTGGGAGTAAATTCAAAATGGTCCCTTAAATATATTTATGTGCAGTTTTAATTCTTTAAGTTTGTTAAAGTGAGTACTTTTATTTTCGGTCAAATATTTAATAAATATGATTGTTAAATTTCAGCGACAAAAATATTTAACTTAAAATCAATTCTGAGCTGTATTATCGCAGTTTCTGTTAGTTTTGGTCTATTTTTATATCTAGTGTAATTTCTTCTGCTTTTGACATATTTTTGGTGTTTACTAATACATTTTTGGTGTTGTGATTTACGTGACTTAACGGGACTTTCCTAGTGATTATGTCTAATTTTTTTCATAGTTCTCATAAAATTTAACAAACATAATTTGTTAAATATTTAATAGAGACCAGACGTACCCATTTTTGGTGAATTTAAAAGATCAAACTGCTCAACAATATATCTTAGTGGATTTTTTACTTCACCTCGGGTCTATTATGGGCCAAACTTAATACATATGATAGCAAACATAGTAATAATATGATTGATACTGGGGGCATTTTAAGAGATCACGTGGGTAATATGATTATGGCAAGTGGCGAGCCAGAAATGTTTTCAAGAGCGTTTAAACTTGAAAGAACTGAAAGAAAATTCTCGACAAAGGGTATTTAATATATATTTTATACATCTAAAATCAGTATTTTATTTATATACACGATGTAATTTTTCATAACATTTCGGTGGAGGGTGATCACTTTGTCAAAGATGGCTTCGCCCCTGATTATGGCTTCCTTACAAAGTTTGGGGAGTCGCACAATTAATTTGGTAGAAGCTAAGGCCGCACATTAGGCCTACATTAGTGTCATTCAAATGGTTATAATGATAGAATAATCTTAGAATGTGATTTCAAGTCAGTGATTGATATGTTGAATGATAATTTAAAATTCCCTTGGCACATGAACAACATCATACGAGAAATACAACATATCTCATTTTTCAACAATATACTACTATTAGGCATTGTTACAGGGAGTCTAATAATGTGACGGACATATTTGCAAAATGGAGTCATGAGATTCATGAGGCTATAATCTTAACTGATAATGATTTGCCAAACCAAGCCTTTGGTCACTACAAACTTGACAGAATGCGGCTTCCTAGGCCCTAGCCCTCAGGCATAAAGTGGTCAAGAATATCTTTGTTGCTCGATGAATGCCTCTTTGGCTTGTTGCTATGGCATAATTGTTAGGAATGAGTTATATGTCAAGCTCTTTTGGTTATCTAGAATATATAATAGATTCCTGAAAATTTTGGATCTGCTAATATTAAGATAGATTTTAATTTGTGTAGGTTAGGTTTATGTCCCTCTCCTCTTGTACTATATTTTAATTATCAATAAACAAGGTACGGATCAATGTCAAACCCTCTATCACAAATTCACAATGAAAGGTAAAAGCGCCGGTTGTTCGATTAATTTAAATTAATGACCTTTTTGAACCTATCCCAAAATAAGGGACCATCTTTACCCCTCCCTCCCCCCTCAAGAAAGAAGAGAATTATAATATTCATAAAGCTATTTTGCAGTTCAGGAGCACTATTGTCGTTTTGAAAAACAATTTCTTTTCGTTTATAGTCTTTTGATAAAGTCGTCCCAAATTTATGCAAAAAGGTTTCCTCTTTATTTCCCCAATGCAATTCAATTCCTCAATTTCATTATCTTTTTTTTCACAACAACGATTATTTAACGAAGAAAGAAAGATTACCTAACCATTAAATTATTCATTTGTTGAAGGTGGATAAGGTTTTGCTATCACTTATACGACAGCAAGTTTCTATTTTTTTTAATATTTTTTTGTGAAAGGAATTTGAGTTGTGTTTGGATGGAGGGTCGCACAAAAATTAGAGGTCTGGGTTAGAGTCCCATGTAAAATCGTTTTTTTAACAGGGGACGCTCGACTCCCACTTGAATCCCAATGTAAAAAACATCGGTGCAAAGACAAGTTACTCGAGTTTTAAAGTGAGACATACTACTAGAAATTCAGCCAAAATCAAATGCAGTCAACCGATCGATTTTGACCTCGATCGAAGTCGGTCGGTTATTCAAAATATTTTATTTTTAACTTCTTCCTTTTTACGAAATCGATCGACTTTGGTCGGTTTCTTTTTTGCGCCAAAATGCGGGAAGCTATTTTAGCATCCCGCGAAATTTATTTCTATGAAATCGACCGAAATCGGTCGATTTTATATAATATAAAATAAAAATTAATATTCAAAAAAATCGATCGAAATCGGTTGGTTATTCAGTCAGTCATTTTAAAAAACCGATCGACTTAAGATGTAATTTATACTTCAGTCGAGTCCGAGACGTTGCATTTTTTAATTGTATAATTAAAAATACCAACCGAATTTGGTCGGTAAATACCCACCGACTTCAGTTGTTTTTTTTCGCCAAACTTTTTTCTTTTTGGGTCCTTTGCGAAAAATAATTTACTGACCAAAATCGATCGGAAATTGCGACCGACTTCGATCGCTATATTTTACCGACCAATTTATTTTCGACGAATTAAAGTCGGTCGGAAATCAATCGTTTTTTTCAATTTTCTGACCGATTTCGATCCGTATTTCTGGATGTTTTATGCAGTTTTCTAGCAGTAATTTTGCAGCTAGAAGAGTCAAAACACCAAGTTTGTTAATGACTTGCAACTCAAATATCTCTTTTTAATTTCTATTTTCCTTCACAGTAAAAAAATGTATTTCTTTTTTGGTATTAGTACGTATTGAATGAGTTAAGAGATCCAAATCCAAATATACTAGTGATAGACAAAATGGGGCAATTTCCCCTTAGACGTATACAATTGAGAAACTAGAATTTTGTTAAGATAAAGACTTTTAATATAGCCCTTGAATAGTTGAATGCAAATTTATCGACGGAGAAAAGGGATTCCCACATTTTACCTCCATTTTCTAGGACTGTCAATAGTCAAATCATCTTGACCTGTAGAAAGAAATCCCCACCAAAAATTGTTTTATTGAAGTGATGTTTTTTTTCAACCAGAAAATAGATTTTTTTTAATTCTGATCCATATTGTAACATTATTTTTATATCTATTCAATTTGAATTGGTATTTCTCTATCACAATTGGATCAATAACTTATTCAAGTTGACTCGATAGTAATACGATCAACTAATTCATATATTCGAAATCTTGTTGGTAAGTACTTTTTAGCATGATTTTTCATTTTTACAGTACGAATTCGATTCAAAGCCTCTAATTAAAGGTAAAAGGATCTTATTCATCCGATCATAACATTGATATTATTGACGTGGCTCATAGTTTACTTAGCAACCAATATAAATCAAACATTCATGCACTTTTCATTTGGATTACCTCATGAAAAAATGTTTTGCAGAAATTCTTTGGAGAAAAAATTTGTGGAAAAACTGAAAAAGAGAGCTTGTTTAGATACTTGCAGTTTTTGTTTAAAGAATTGTATGTTTTGGTTAGTATACGAAGAACTTTAATTTTTAATGAAAAGCTGCATCATTGCAACTCTTCACTGTTTTTTTTTTTTTTTTTTTTTTTTTTTTTTTTTTTTTTTTTTTTTTTTTTTTTTTTGGAGAAGTTCTTTGAAATATTAAAAAAATGAACAAGCTTATTATTAAAAGGTCAGAATGTTCAAACTTACGACCGATAA
The DNA here is from genome assembly GCA_005239495.1 of Nicotiana undulata. Taxonomy (NCBI): domain Eukaryota; kingdom Viridiplantae; phylum Streptophyta; class Magnoliopsida; order Solanales; family Solanaceae; genus Nicotiana; species Nicotiana undulata. The sequence continues at coordinate 21,499 of ML273495.1, forward strand.
AGACCGGAAGAAATTGCCTCTTAATTTTTATTGCCGGGGTCATGCTGTTGCATGTTTCTTCTTACTTTTAGTGTTTGATTATTATATGACTTTTGTTCTTATATAATTAATAATTATTATTACTGAAAAAATGTGGAAATATATTATATGCTGTAAAACAGAATTTTATTTTGTTATCTCGCCAACTTGTAAGTAGAAATTTCCATGAATATATATAAAATTCATGTTAAATACTCAAATAATAGAGCATCACGTGGAACCGGAGACGGACTAAAAAGGAGGCAAGTGGAAACCAAGACGGGGGACAACAACTTCGGTTGGCACCGCGTAGACCTCGAACGGGATACTGCTAACGAGGACAAACGAATATTTGCCACTCGATGACATTCAATGAAAAATATTCCTCAGTATTAAATACGCAATTCGCTTCAGAGAATTTTGGCATTCATAGCATGTCGTTACACATTCATCAATGGCCCTCATAATTGTCATTTAAGAGGGGCTTGATCCTAGCACCTTGTTCCCTAGGTGTAGCTATAAATAGTGACTTCCACAACCATTGCAGGGCACGAGATTTCTAACAAACTTATGCTACGCATTATTCTAAGCTCAATAATACTTTATTTTCAGTCTATTGATATTCTTGTTGTTGTCTTCGGAAGAATTGCTCCGAAACCAAGTTGTTTGCCGTCTCATCTCGATTTCGACGCTCAGTCTTATATTTTATTTAAATTATTTATTATTTTGGGATCAAATTGATTCGCTTGTCTATAAACCACGTTATAAATTCAACTATATTGTTTTATGGGTAAACCGTTTGGCGTCCACCGTAGGGCCTAGACAGTTGCGTAATGAAGTTGATCTTTGCATCTATTACTAATCTGTTTGTTTCTTTGTATCTTAGCAAAAAACCGTAAAAGATGGTAAATAACGATGTCAACATCGCCCACAACATTGAGGCATAAGGAAATCCGCCTCAACACGAAGACTCGTTCAGTAATACCCGCAACGAGGAGGACATAGTCACGCCGGTCAATGGCAGGGAATATCCATGACACGAACGTGAGGGGACTCCTAATGATGCTGAAGACAAGCACGTTGCGGAAATGTAAGGATCTTGAGAGAACAACAAAAAGGCTATCATAGGCCATCTCTACGATAAGACTAGGCCATGACAGAATTTAGGCAACCGTTGTCGGGTGCTTCCAACAATGTGTGGAGGAGTTTCAGTTCCTCCCGGTGCTCCCGCAAATCAAACAACACAAAGGGTTGATAACAACCCCCTAAGGAGTGAGGTCGGCTTCGACGGAGCCAGGGGAACGACAGCGGATCTGGTAAGAACAACGAGAATGATCCCTTTAAACTGAGCTCAAAGAAATACACCCAGTTGCCCTTCAAACCGAGCGCGGAACCAGAGCTAATCCCGAATCGGTTCAAAACTCCAGACGTACCAAAATATTATGGGACTTCGGATCCTCAAGCTCACATCACTACCAACACAGCGACGGTGAAAGGAAACGATTTAGCTCCGCACGAGATTGAATCAATCATGCTGAAAAAGTTTGGGGAAACCCTCACGAAAGGAGCCATGACATGGTATTCATTTTTACCCGAGAACTTAATAGATTCCTTTGAGATGCTCGCGGATTCTTTCATCAAGGTCCATGCCGGGGCCAGGAAGTACATGCTCAATAAGCCGACATATTCAAAATTGTGCAAGGAGAGACTGAATTGCTGCGAGAGTTTGTGATCAGATTTTAGAAGGAAAGGATGTTGCTATCTGTCGTGCAGGATGAGTGGGCAGTTGAAGAATTTACTAAGGGGCTAAACCCGAGGAGCTCTGACGCTTTCCAGAAACTAAACGAGAGTCTGCTCGAGTTCCAGGAAACTACATGGGCAGATGTCCACAATCGTTATGAATCAAAGATAAGAATAGAAGACAACCAGCTCGGTTTCCCGACATCAATCAATGGTCGGATCGAGAGAAGATCAAGGAGAAGTCAAAGGATGATTTCGACACATATCAGTGATTTTCTAAAGTCCGACTTTTGCCCTACGAAAGGGTCGAAGCATGTGGCAGAGGTTTCTGATCGTGGCCGGAATAACAGGTTATTGCAGGACAAATAGAGATATCAAGCTCCCAAGATTCCAGCTACCCCAAATTGTCTGAGTATAATTTCAATGTTAGCATGGTGGAGCTAGTATCGTCGATGAGGAACATTAAGGAAGCACGGTTCCCGAGGTTGATGAGAATCGACCCAGTAAGAGGGATCCTAATCAATGGTGTGAATACCATGGAACTAACAACCACCAGACTGGGGACTGCCGACATCTGCGCGAGGAGATGGCCACATATAACGACCCGACCAGTCATTTTGAGATCTAGCGCTTCGTTCGACGGTTTGAGGCCTTGAGTAGGTCCACTTCAGGTATTATGACTTTTACATGTGGTCAGAATTGAATTTCGGGGGATTCAAAGTTTATTCGAATGGAAAATTCTAAATTTAGAATCTTTAAGTTTGAAAAGTTAACTAAGGTTTGACTTTTGAGTAAACGACCTCGAAATCAGGATTTGAAGGCTCCGATAGGTTCGTATGATTATTTCGGACTTAGGTGTATGTTCGAGTTGAGTATCGGGTCGCCTGAGAACATTTCGACGCTTATTGTGGAAAATTGGTATTTTGAAGGTTTTAGAATTTCTTAAGTTTGGTTTGAGGTGGACTTTGGTGTTATCGATGTCCGTTAGGGGTTCCGGGACTTGGGATAGGTTCGTATCGTGATTATGACTTGTGAAAATTTTGGCATCATTCTGGAATGTTTAAGCATGAATCAGACGCATTCATCAAAGTTTGAAAGTTTGAAGTTTAAAGAAAGATTTTGATCATCGATTCGTAGTTTTGATGTTGTTTGGTAGGATTTAGGCCCCGAGCAGGCTTGTGTCATGTATTGGGATTTGTTGGTGTGATTTGTGAGGTTCCGGGGGCCTCGGGTGTGTTTCGGAGGGTCTACGGGTCATTTCGCCATGTTGAGCTGCTATTTTATGAGGTCTGGTGCGCACTTCTTCGCGTTAGCGAGGAAAGGATCGCGTTCGAGAAAAGAAAAATGGGAGAAAAAGCATTATTAATCGCGTTTGCGGAGGAAGATTCGCGTTCGCGAAGAAGAAATCTCTGTTGCACAGGGCTGACTTTGGAAGCTTATTTCTTGCAATAAAAAGTTATGACCATTATACTAGAGGATGTCTAGAGGAGTTGGGAAACTTGCTCTTCGCGATCGCGATTGGTTTTCCACGATCGCGAAGGGCAATTTTGAGCTGAGAAAAGTTGTGTTTCGCGATCGCCAAGCATTTTCCGTGATCGTGAGGGTTAATACCTGGGCCAAAGCTATATTTCGGGGGTTTGGCTCATTTTCACCTCATTCCTTCTTCCATGGGAGCCGACTTTGAGGCAATTTTAGAGGGACATTTTCATCATCAAAGTTTATGTAAGTGATTTCTACACCTTGTGAGTTAAATACATGGTTTATATGTGGATTAAAACATGAATATTTATGGAAATTATGGGATTTTAAGAGAAAAACCTAGAAATTGGTTTTTTTGGAATTTGACCACGAAATTGGACATGAAATATGGAATAAATTATATATTTGAGTTCGTGGTGTTATGGGTAAAGTTTATCTTCGAAAATTTTCGGAATCCGAGCACGTGGGTGACCGGCTCCCGCCTATACCACTAAAGAGTAGCAAGTACGGGGCTCAATGCAGCTTTTACCCGAAGGGTCGGGATCGATTTCCACAAGGAGCTATATATGTTGGAGTTGAGTGTCTAGGTGATCTAGTGGCATGTCATGCTCTTAATTACACTTATCATAAAAAGGTTTTGGGCATTATGCTATGATTTAGTCTAATTTAAACCATGAACTAGCTAACTAATATCTTTTTGATGATTTTTCAGTTGATAAAGGGACTAGGGCTATGACTTCCTCCTAGGTGAGTGACTAACGGGTTTACAATCGAGAATGGCAATGTGAAATGTGGATAAAAAGCTTAACCTCATGTAAAAGTTGCTCACCCACTACCTCTCGGTAATATGGATGACTTTGCCCAATTTCGCCTTCTCAAGCACAATTGGGTATTTTCATTGAATCACACGCATTGGCTCATATTGGGTGTAGCTATCTCTAGCATCCACCCTTTAATTGGGGCTATCAACCACTTGAGCTCACCCCACTATTTTGCTAGCTTAATTACCTAGACCTGGGTCATCTTTCTCAAGAGTGGCCCTAGTCATTGAGGCTTGAAATAGTGTTTGCAACCACTAAATCTGAGATTTATGCACAAATTAAGCTAAATACCAAACACCCATACACATAATCACTCTAAAATTGAAAACCCATTTAGTACCCACACTAGGGCTGGGTCACAACCCTAGCGTAAGGGTCTAGCTACTCATATTTGAAGAAGAAACACAAATTTCTCAAAATAGCTAAAAAGTACTGTTCACGTGTTCTCCAAACGGCTGACACCCTAAAAATTGAAAGAAAAGATCTATTTATACATGGCTAAAAATACTGGACAAAAATGCCCCTACGGAGAATCCGCTCCCAGCATATTTTTTAGCGCTGAGGCGAAGAGCCTTCTGCTGAAACGAATTAACGGCCGCTACAACAGTTTTGCACTTTTTAGTTCTCTGATTCTTCAACTTTGTGCCCAATGGATTACTGAAACGTTGCAACGGTGGCTGGAGCGCGGCAGCGGAATAATACCGCTGACCGCAGAATCATGAAATCCCCTCTTTGCCAACTCTATGAAGTTAGTCAATCGCGTCCAACGGATAATTGAGCGCTGCAGCGGTAGATGGACCGCTGCAGTGGAAAAGTGGTGCGGATAGCGTTTTTCTTAGCCCAGGAAACAGCTCTCTGAAGTTTGCAGCGTGGCAGCGAAGAGAAATCCGATGCAGCGATGGGACAAACGCTGCCGCGGAAAAATGGGCGCTATAGCGGTTTAGCTGGGTTCTGGAATTTTGCAAGTTCTGCTTCTTTTTGAGGTCTTTTGGATCAATATTTACAAATCAACTCAGTTCTTGCAATTCAAATCACTTGCATCAAAATGTGGGGTTAATTAAGCCAATTGTTGCCTCAAAAACCTAAGAAAATGGGAGTAAATAGTAGTACAAATCACTAGTTATCAACTCCCCCAAACTTAAGGCTTTGCTTGTCCTCAAGCAAACAAAATAACTCCCACCTCCGTAACAAGAATAGATAAAGTATTTCAGCCATTGAGATGTGGTTCATCAAGCTTCAATTGGGACTAACGACTATCCTCAACACAAATGAATTATTGACAAACTTATGCAACGATTTTCTAGCTCACTAGATCTAATGTGACACCAAAGCTTCAAGAGTTGACTAAGGTTGTCATAAAGCTTCTCTCCTTTACCTCAATAACTGTGGATCCCAGAATCTTCCTCCTCTACTCTCCTTAGGCTCACCTCAGCATAAAGAATGTCTCTCAAAATTGGGTTTATCATGGGGTGCTCTCTTCACTCTAAAAAGAATGCCTCAAGTCCGGCCTTTCGTACCATAGGCTTGCCCCTCGTGTAAATCACCACTAATGTAAGCTCACTCAACTTGAGATGTAATGGAGGCTTTTTTGGATCGAATTTGGTCACAATGAACTTTGGTAGAACATCTGCAAATGACACTCTTGACTCTTTGAGTCACAAATTTTTCTTGGGGAATTTAGAGAGACTCGTAGTCACTCTTTCTTTTACTTTGGACTCATTTTCTTTCCTTTTTCTTTCTTTTTCATCATTTCAACCTCTTTTCAAACTTTTACTTTTTCTTTCACCCTTTTTCTTTTCTCTTTTTTGGTTCATTATGCTTTTCAACCTTTCCGTTGGCTTATTTTTTTTATAACCAAGACTTTCATCGCTATGAATTTCCTCATCTCTCCCCCAAACTTATGATTTTTGCCTATTCTTCATCAAGAGTGCTCAAGGAAAGAATGGGTGCCAAGAGAGGGTATTTAGAGAACGGATGAAGGCTAAAAACATGGTTTTTTGAACAAGTAGGCTCAGGCTCAAAGGGGTTGACTAGGGATCTTGTCAAGGTAGGCTAAAGAGGTCCTTCAATTTCAATAGGGAATCAAGGAAGGCATATGATCATCTCACAAGTCGAGCTCACTCAAGATTTCGCCTAGACAAACACTCAGGGCAAGTTCTAGACTTTTAGGCACGACACTCGGGCTATGTAATGTCAAACCTCACCTCACGAGCCTCAGGATTGCTAAAGAGTATCAAGTCGAGGGGAAACAACAATCTTGGTTCAAATTGAAACTCAAATATGGCCATGAACACCACCTGGCGAAATTTTCAGTCAACTCAAGACTCTAAAGGTCACAACTAGAGCTAGCCTCATTTGTGATATGTCTTTAACCATAAGGTCAAAGGTAGATCTGTTGGTGCCAAGTGAAGCTCTATTTGAATCACATTTATTCACTACTACTGAAATAAAAGAAAACAAAAAAAAAAACAAAAAAAAAGCAAAAAACTGACTTAATCCCTTAAGAAGGTCGTCACACCGTCTGTCGTAGGGAAGAGACACCTGGTTCGCACAATTTTCACCCCTGGAAAGAACCGTGGCCTTAAGAAAATCAGGGGCTTATAGACAGCGCAAAAAGGAAAAAGAAGAAGTTACAAATAAAAAAGAAGCTACTAAATAAGATATGAAGTTAGCCTATAAATGAAAAAAAAAACTAAAGAAGTTATAAAGTAGAAAATACGAAAATCAAAATGAATATTTACAATAGAGGATGGATATATACATATGATAGGGAGGAGAATACGAATATATACATACCAAAATGGAAAGTACGGCAATGTAAATAAGAAAAAAGAAAAGAGCATTGTCAGTTATTACAACCCAAAAAACATCAATTGTCTAAACTACCAACAAGTAGAGGCCACCCCCTCCAATAAAAATGAGCATTGTCCTCAATGCCATCAAACCAAAATATAAAACAGGGGATAGGGGTGAGAGAGAGAGTAAGAAGAAACTCCTTAAGGTGCCTCAGGCTGCATAGGAGAAGGGTCAACAGGGGCAGATGAAGAAGGTGTGGCGCCGGTGGTGATAGGAGGGTCCTGTGCCTGTATGGAAGTCTGGCCCTCGGGCTCCTCTAGCTGAATCTCAATGCACCTCTACGAACTGGAGCCGGTGGAAGGTCTACCTCATCCACAACCGGGTTAGTGGGTCCGAACTCTCCTAGTAAAAGATCAAGGGGGATGTCCCCCGCAGCAGCAACCTTGGCCATTTCCTTCACCAAAGCTTTCTGAGTCTCATGCATTTTCTTCTGCACCTTCTTTGAATCATCCTGGGCCTTTTTCATTTTCTTCACATACTTGCCCAAATAGTTGATCTCCGCCTTTTGTTTCTCCATTGTCTCCAAGATTTTCTTCTGGTTGTCCACCACGCTCCTCAATGTATCCTCCAGAGTCGGAGGCACTGCAATGGTCGCCGGAGCTGGTTGAGCTGCAACTGTAGATGAAAGATCAGAAAGTCTAGATGAAGCTACCTGCAGCCAGTTAGTGATACCAACTAGAGTCTGGGACACCTTCAGGGCTGTCTGAGGATAGGTGGATGATGATGGCACTGAGACTGGTTTGGGCACATCAGGGTTTAATGGAGGATCAGGGACAGCAGCAGCAGTGGGCCCCTCAGAGCACAGAGCCTTCAGCAGCAGTAGAAGGCTCTGTGGCTATGGAAGTACCAGGGGCTGCAGAGGTGGAGGCTTTCCCTATTTGCTTGGGGTTGTCTGGACCCTTCAAATGATACCAAGAGAAAGCTGTCCGGGGCTTCACAAAGGTGTCAAAATTCCTCCCCTCTATCTCGTTGTCTCGGAAATACATGGTCAGAAAATGGGGGAAATGATAAGAGGCCTCATTCCTCTTCACGACCCGCTCTATCACTCTGCACATGATGTTCTCGATATTGATCGGGATACTGTCCATAATATCCCTAACTATCACCTCCCTGGAAAGGGGCATATCACTATCATGGAGTATGGGGTCTATCCTGCTGCACACAAATGTGGCCCATCCCCGGACCTCAAAACTCAGTGTATTCCTCTTGATGAGGGTGCCTCCAACCAACCAGTTGGGTGCAGTCCCTGGAGAATCAATGATGGAAGCCAACCACGGGCGATCCAAATCTTTTTGATTAACCTTCTCCAAATGCCGAGTCTCATCAACCCTCCCGAAACCCGCATAGTCATTGAAAGCACTTCCGTTGTATAGGATTTTCTGGTTGCATAATTTGGTGAGGTATGTGACCTTTTTGGTGAATGCCACATTGGTGTAGAGCTCCTTCACCACATACTCATTTGCATCAACTACCCGAGTATTGAAAAAGTCCCCCCCCCCCCCCCCCCCCCCCCCCCCCCCCCTTTCTAAGAACTGCTTTTTCACATTGGGAGTGAGGAGTAAGAGGTCTTTGATGATGAAGGGCCTTGCAGGGATGAGAGATCTCTGAGGCCACATTTCTCTAAACTGATGGTAGGCCGGTTCAGAAACAAATCGGTCCTCCCAAGCTGTAGGGTTTTTGGTCCTTTGAATACCAGCACACTGTGCTAGAGTGTCTCCACCCCTTCCATCATCAGGGCCCTCGTCTGAGCTCTCGAGGTTGATGGAAGGAGGAGCTGCTGACTAGGATGTTGCACCTGTGCCCTCTGGAGGAATGGTTGAGTGGCTAGAGAAATCATCTGAAGACTCCGAGCTAGTGGGCTCGTTGATGAGTCTCCTTGGCTTTGATAAAGCAATTGCTAGAGCTGCCCTACTCTGTCCCTCCGAATATTCCCGGGAGGGAAAGTATTCACTGGACTCCGACTCTGAGGGGCTTGTCATTTTTCTCTTTTGTGACTTCCCAACTGCTTGTGTCGAGCCCGGTGGGTTTTGTTTCTTTCATTTGCCCCGATCCCTTGAAGGGTCGCCTCTCCCGGGTTGCTTTTCAGGTCCACCTTTGGATCTCACCATACTCTGCAAATATGTAACACACATTGTCAATACAGTGTAGCTAGGTACCAACTAGAATTGCAGAAGCAGAGAATGAAATGGTGAACTCAGGACCAAACCGCTGTCAGCGGAAAAGAACCGTTGCAGCGGAATCAGGGGACTCAGACTACCCCTTCTTTGAATATAGGAAACGCGGACCACAGATTTTTGGACCGCTGCAGCGTTTGGCCACTGCTAACAACGGAAATCTGGCCGCTGCAGCGGAATTTAAAATGATCTGAGAGTGAACTCTCTGAAACTAGGAACCGCTGACCGTGTTTTAATGACCGCTGCAGCGTTACACAGACCGCTGACAGCGGAATTCCAGACCGCTGCAGTGGAACTCTCAAATTGAATAACATGAGTTTTTGGACCTCTGCTGTCAGCGGAATTTCTGAAACGCTGCAGCGGAGGTCGTGAACACAGTGCACTTAGGTTAGGGTTCATCCAAATTTTGAAAATATTTTCATAAAAATGTACGTATGAATCACCCTTTACCCACATAGGAACCAGAAAGTGTTACCCCAACATTGTAAAATTCATTAACACTAAGGTTGTATAACTCTATACAAAAAATACCAAAATAAAAGAAAAACACAATAAAACAACCTAAAACTAAGAACAATTAATCAACTAAAGAGAATTAAAAACATGAAACATACCAGTAATTGAAGTAGATGAATGATGAAATTAAAAGTCTTAAATGAGCAATGAAGGAGTATGCACAGTAACTATCTAGGGTTTGGTGGAAAATGGGTGAAAAGGGTAAAAAGTGAGGGACTCTTAGTATATATACTAACAGCTGGGACCCACGACCGCCTTATCTAGCGCGACAACAGATTTTTATCATTGACCGCATTTTTTGTTTTCTAGACCTACTGGATATTCATATTCACCGCTGCAGCGGAATTCCATCGCCACAGTGAAGTGCACTCTGCTGCAGCAAAATAGTAAACACTGCAGCGGAGTGGAAATTTAGAGAGCCTATTTTTGGGACCAAATGGACCGCTGTCAGCGGTCGTTTTTCGTTGCAACGCTTGGTCACCGCTGGCAGCGAATTTTTGACCATTGCAGCAAAAATTTTCTACTTTGTCCAGTTTCTAAATTTTCACTGTCACTGCATCCACCAAGTCCTGCATCAACTTCACAACTGGTTAGTTTACCAAAAAATCTATCAAATTTACCAAGATAATGCTTGACCATGTGCCCATTCACACGAAAAATCTCCCCATTCTTGTTTTTGAGATCAAGAGCACCAAAAGGTGTAACCAATATCACTTCAAACGGGCCACTCCACTTGGACTTGAGTTTTCCCAGGAAGAGACGAAGTCTAGAATTGAAAAGAAGCACCAAGTTTCCCACTTTGAACTCCAGGTCTTTGGCATATTTGTCATGGAGGTACTTCATTTTCTCTTTGTACAAAGAAGAGCTAGCATATGCATGGAATCTAAACTCATCTAGCTCATTGAGGTGGTCAACTTTAAGATTTGCGGCTGTATCCCAATCCAAGTTCAACTTCTTCAATGCCCATAGTGCTTTGTTCTCCAATTCCATCGGAAGATGACATGCCTTGCCATACACCAACCAGTAAGGAGACATACCGATGGGTGTTTTGAAAGCAGTATGGTAATCCCAAAGAGCATCATCAAGATTCTGGGACCAATCAGTCTGATTAGCATTAACTGTCTTGGCCAAAATGTTCTTGATTTCACGATTAGACACTTCAACTTGGCCACTTGCTTGAGGATGGTACGGAGTAGACATTCTATGATTGACTCCATACTTGGCTAACAATGAATCAAAGGCCTTATTGCAAAAATGAGATCCCCATTCATTGATGATGGCACGGGGTGTCCCAAATCTTGTGAAAATATTCTTCTTTAGAAAACCAACCACACTACGGGCCTCATTGTTGGGAAAAGCGACGGCTTCAACCTTCGAAACATAGTCCACCGCCACAAGTATGTAGGTGTTTCCACATAAACTAATAAAGGGCCCCATAAAATCAATTCCCCAAACATCGAAGATATCCACCTCAAGGATTGTAGTGAGAGGCATTTCATCTTTCTTGGACATGCCACCCATTCTTTGGCATTCATCACACCACTTTACCAACTCACTAGAATCCTTGTCCAAAGTAGGCCAAAAGAAACCACAACTTAAGACTTTTGAAGTGGTCCTAGCCCCTCCATGATGGCCACCATAAGGTGAGGAGTGGCATGACTCAAGAATTGACCCTTGCTCTTCTTCGGGCACACAACACCGAACGACACCATCATTGCATATCTTGAATAAATACGGTTCATCCTAATAATAATCCATGCTATCCCGTCTAAGCTTCTTCCTTTGGTTAGAAGAGAGCTCAAACGGGACAACACCGGTGACAATGTAGTTGGCGATGTCCGCGAACCATGGAATTTCATGCAAAGAGACGGATAGAAGTTGTTCATCCGGGAAACTATCATTAATCTCAAGACCATCACTTGGCCTCCCTTGCTCTTCCAAACGGGAAATATGGTCGGAAACTTGGTTCTCACTCCCATTTCTATCAGCGATCTCCAAATCAAAATCTTGAAGCAATAACACCCACCGCATGAGCCTAGCCTTGGAATCCTTTTTCATCATTAAGTACCGGAGCGCCGCATGGTCGGTGTGCACAATCACCTTGGCGCCCATAAGGTAAGGACAAAATTTCTCCATTGCAAAGACTATAGCCAAAAACTCCTTTTCGGTGATGGTGTAGTTCATTTGGGTGGAGTTCATGGTCTTGCTTTCATAATAGATGGGCTGAAAGATTTTTTTCACTCTTTGGCCCAAAACCGCCCCCACAGCCACATCACTAGAATCACACATTAGCTCAAAAGGAGATCTCCACTCTAGCACGGTGATAATTGGCGTGGTAGTAAGATTTTGCTTCAACAAATCAAATGCTCTCATACGATTGTCATCAAAGTGGAACTTGGCATCTTTTTCCAATAGCTTGCAAAGAGGATTCACCACCTTCGAAAAGTCTTTAATGAAACGCCCCAAGAAAGCTACGGACTCCCTTCACCGAGGTCGGATGAGGCAATTTGGAAATGACCTCGATCTTGGCCTTGTCTACTTCAATTCCATGCTTTGAGATTTTGTGGCCCGGAACTATTCCCTCTTCAACCATAAAGTGACATTTTCCCCAGTTGAGCACTAGGTTGGTTTATTCACAACGGGCAAGGACTTTATCAAGATTTTTTAAGCATTCATCAAAGGAGTCTCTACCACGCTGAAATCATCCATGAATACCTCTAGAAAGTCTTCAACCATATTAGTGAAAATTGCCATCATGCATCGCTGGAATGTAGGGGGTGCACAATCCAAAAGGCATCCTAGAGAAAGCAAATGTCCCATAAGGACAAGTGAAGGTTGTCTTTTCTTGGTCTTCCGGAGCTATCAAGATTTGATTATAACCTGAATACCCATCCAAGAAATAATAGAAAGCTATCCCCGCAAGTCTGTCAAGCATTTGGTCCAAGAAAGGCAAAGACAAGTGATTCTTGCGGGTCACTTTGTTCAACTTGCGGTAATCCATGCATACCCGCCAACCAGTGACTGTCCTTGTTGGAATAAGTTCATTCTTGTCATTTTGTACCACGATCATGCCACCCTTTTTTGGAACACATTAGACCGGAGAAGTCCCAGCACTATCAGATATGGGGTAGACGATCCCAACATCGAGCCACTTGATTATTTCTTTCTTCACAACCTCTTGCATTGCCTCATTTAGCCTTCGTTGCTGTTCTACGGAAGGCTTTGCTCCATCCTCAAAAATGATCTTGTGCATACAAAAAGTGGGGCTTATACCCTGAATATCAGCAAGTGTCCAACCTATGGCCTTCTTCCTCTTCTTTATCACTTTGAGAGTATAGTCTACCTGCAATTCGGTTAGGCAAGATGAAAGTATAATAGGTAAAGTACGAGAAGGGCCCAAAAATTCATACCTGAGGTGTGGTGGAAGTGGCTTCAACTCCAAGGTAGGTGGCTCTTCAATTGAAGGCTTTGTCGGAAGAGTTTTCCGATTCTCCAAATCCAAAGATAACTTTCGATGACCATATGAATAAGAACCCATGACTTGTAGAGCATTGGTACACTCGATCAAGCCATCCACCACAATATCATCATGGTTCAATAAAGATGCTTCCACGGGATCTTCAACATTTATTATTGAGCTTGTTTCATCAATAATGACCTCAGTGACAAGGTCCATGAAAGAACACACCTCCGTGCTATTTGGTTGCTTCATTGACTTGCAAACGTGGAACACGACCTTTTCATCACCCACCCGGAAGGTGAGCTCACCGGCCTCCACATCAACTAGTTCCTTCCCCGTTGCAAGGAAGGGTCTTCCCAAGATGATAGGGACTTCATAATCCACCTCACAATCTAATATAACAAAATCCGCGGGCAAGATGAACTTACCAACCTGCACTAACACATCATCAATGATCCCTAGAGGCCGCTTCATAGATCGATCGTCCATTTGAAGATGCATGGAAGTATCCCTAGGTTGACCAATCCCCAAGGTTTTGAAAACCGAGTATGGCATCAAATTGATGCTAGCTCCCAAGTCGCACAATGCCTTGGCAAAATCCGCACTACCAATTGTACAAGGAATGGTGAATGCCCTGGGGTCTTCAAGCTTGGGTGCCATTGAGTGCACTATTGCACTCACTTTATGAGTCATTTTTATAGTTTCGCACTCCATTGACCTTTTCTTTGTGACCAAGTCCTTCATGAACTTGGCATACCCGGGCATTTGTTCAAGTGCTTCAACCAAAGGAACATTGATGGATAAACTCTTCATCATGTCGATGTATTTCTTGAATTGGTTCTCATTATTTTGCTTTGCCAACCTTTGAGGATATGTAGGAGGAGGCCTAGGCAATGGTGCCTTTGCTTTCAACACAACCGGTTCAGGCATGTCAATTACGTGTTCCCTAGACGGGTGCACGTCACTTTGCAATACCTCCTCATGATCATGAATATCAATTTTCACTTCACTAGTTGTTGGCTCTTCCACCACATGTTCAACCTCAATCGGAACCTCATCATTTTTCAAGACATCATCATTATCAACAACTCTCTTTTGCTTTGAAGAACTAGCCTCACCACATTTCTTGTGGTCACCGCCATGGCGTGACCGGTATTGTTGTTGTTGTTCCCACCCTTGGGGTTCATCACCGTATCAGGTAGTGCTCCCTTCGGGCGTGTGTTCAAGGCTTGTGAGATTTGTCCCATTTGAACTTCAAGATTTCGAATGGAGGTACTATGGGAAGCAAGTTGAGCATCCGAATCCGCATTGCGTTCCATCATTTGTTTGAACATTTGCTCAATTCTACCCATGTTATTACTTGAGGAACCTTGGCCTTGTGATTGATACGAGGGTGGATTGCTTGGTTGTTGGTACATCGGGGGCCTTTTAAATCCCAACCCCTTATTACCAGTACCACCCCAATTGCCATGGTTGCCTCCCCATTGTTGGTTGTTGTTCCACCAATTTCTTGAGTTGTTATTGTTGTTCCAGTTGCTTTGCCTTTGATTGTTCCAACTTTGGTTGTTCTCTTGATTATTCCAATTTTTATTGCTTCCTTGGTTGTTCCTTTGCCCTTGAAAATTGTTGGCATACATTACATCTTCATCTTGATCACCATAAGATTCTTCTTGATTATACCCGCTCACTCCTTGGTCGCATTGGTCATTGTTGTTTTGCATTTGATTCCCACAAGACCTTCGCTTGTTCACCAAAAGATTTACCCCCTCCATAACATGCACTTGCTTTGGGCTTTGTATTTGTTGAAGTTGGGCCTTAGAAAGTTGATTCATGGTGGTGGTAAGCTTGGCAATTGCTTGCCCATGATCTTGGAGATCTTTGTGGAGGTTAATAACACTAGGATCACCTGGTACATTTGCTCTACTTTGCCATGCCGACGATGTGTCAGCCATTTCATCTAAGATGTCACATGCCTCAGTGTAAGTTAGCTTCATAAAGTTGCCTCCGACGAGTTGGTTGACCACACACTGATTGGTGGTATTTATGCCTCGGTAGAAGGTCTGATGTATCATGGCCTTGGTCATGTGATTGTTTGGACACTCCTTTACCATGGTTCTGTACCGCTCCCATATCTCATGAAGAGGCTCATTTGGTTCTTGATTGAAAGACAATATCTCATCCTGTAATGCAACCATGTGCCCAGGAGAGAAGAATTTAGCGATGAACTTATCCGCCAACTCATCCCATGTGGATATGGAATGGTTGGGGAGTTGCTCAAGACAATCTAGGGCTTTCCCTCAAAGAGAGAAGGGAAATATCCTAAGCCTTAATGCATCCTCTGAGACGTTTGTTTGCTTGCTCCCTCAGTAGGTATCAACGAACCCCTTTAAATGCTTGTAAGCATTCTGGTGTGGAGCTCCTATGAAGTATCCACGCTGCTCCAAGAGTGTCAGCATCACATTTGTGATTTGGAAGTTCCCTGCCCGGATTCTAGGCGGGACAATAGCACTCGCGTACCCCTCGTTTGGTAGCATCCGAGGGGTAGCTATGGGAGGTGGAGGCGGGGGAGGGTCTGGAATATCATCATTAAGATTGGCATGTCGGCCACGTCTGGGATGTGGAGGTACTTGATTTAATTCTTCCTCTCCATTGTCATATACCTCCTCCCCCGGAATGATATTTCCCAAAGGATCTTCCATTTGTACATGAATTGAATTTAAACACACACGTTAGAAACAGAAGGAAAGAAGAACAATTGATACCGCTATTCACGTAGCTAATCAACACCGTAAAATCTCCCCGTCAACGGTGCCAAAAAGTGACTGGCTCCCGCCTATACCACTAAAGCGTAGCAAGTACGGGGCTCAATACAACTTTTACCCGAAGGGTCAGGATTGATTTCCACAGGGAGCTATATATGTTGGAGTTGAGTGTCTAAGTGATCTAGTGGCGTGCCATGCTCTTAATTACACTTATCATAAAAAGGTTTTGGGAATTATGCTATGATTTATTCTAATTGAAACTATGAACTAGCTAACTAATATCTTTTTGATGGTTTTTCAGTTGATAAAGGGACTAGGGCTATGACTTCCTCCTAGGTGAGTGACCAACGGGCTTACAATCGAGAATGACAATGTGAAATGTGGGTGAAAAGCTTAACTTCATGTAAAGTTTCTCACCCACTACCTCTCGGTAATATGGATGACTTTGCCCAATTTGGCCTTCTCAAGCACAATTGGGTGTTTTCATTGAATCACACGAATTGGCTCAAATCGGGTGTAGCTATCTCTAGAATCCACCCTTTTATTGGGGCTATCAACCTCTTGAGCTCACCACAATATTTTGTTTGCTTAATTACCTAGACTTGGGTCATCTTTATCAAGTGTGATCCTAGTCATTGAGGCTTGAAATAGTGTTTGCAACCACTAAATCTGATATTTATGCACAAATTAAGCTAAATACCAAACACCCATACACATAATCACTCTAAAATTGAAAATCCACTTAGTACCCACACTAGGGTTGGGTCACAACCCTAGCTTAAGGGTCTAGCTACTCATATTTGAAGAAGAAACACAAGTAGGAGATGAATTAAAGCTCATAATTGTAAATTACAAGATGATAATTGAAGAACTATGGCTAAAGCTAAGCTAAAATTGCTCAAAATAGCTAAAAAGTACTGTTCAGGTGTTCTCCAAACGGCTGATACCCTAAAAATGAAAGAAAAGATCTATTTATACATGGCTGAAAATACTGGACAAAAATGCCCCTACGGAGAATCCACTCCCAGCGTATTTTTGAGCGCTGGGGCGAAGAGCCTTCCGCTGCAGCGGATTAATGGCCGCTATAGCGGTTTTGCGCTTTTTAGTTCTCTGATTCTTCAACTTCGCGCCCAACGGATTACTGAAACGCTGCAACGGTAGCTGGAGCGCGGTAGCGGAATAATACCGCTGACCGCGGAATCATGAAATCCCCTCTTTGCCAACTCTCTGAAGTTAGTCAACCACGTCCAGCGGATAATTGAGTGCTGCATCGGAAGATGGACCGCTGCAGCGGAAACGTGGCACGAACAGCGTTGTGCTTAGCTCAGGAAAACAACTCTCTGAAGTTTGCAGCGTGACAGCAAAGAGAAATCCGCTGCAGCGATGGGACAAACGTTGCCGCGGAAAAATGGGCGCTGCAGCGGTTTAGCTGGGTTCTAGAATTTTTCAAGTTCTGCTTCATTTTGAGGTCTTTTTGTCCAATATTTACAAATCAACTCAGTTCCTGCAATTCAACTCACTTGCATCGAAATGTGGGGTTAATTAAGCCAATTGTTGCCTCAAAAACCTAAGAAAATGGGAGTAAATAGTAGTACAATCACTAGTTATCAGTGGGCCCGAGGGTTGACTTTATTGACTTTTCGAGCGGAGTTGGGAATACTTTTTGAATTGGTTTATTATGAGTATTAGAGTGTATTTTCATTGGTTTGCTCATTGTTTGACTAGTTTTGGAGCGACGGACATCGGTTTGAGGTGTAGAGTGGCTTTGTAGTTGGTTATGGAACTTCAAAGCGAGATAAGTTTCCTGTCTAAACTTGTGAGGGGGAAACTACCTCTAGGTTATATTTATTGTTGTGTGCAACTAGTTGTCGGTGCTACATACGCACGAGGTGACGAGAGTCCGTACATAGATAAAGCATGATTATTTCCGGGTAGACTTAGGACTTTATCATATAATATTAAAATTGCTTGGACTCATTTTGCTAGTTTAATTAATTGAAATTTAACTAAAAATGGATTTGGAAAACAAATAAATGTATTAGGCTGAAATTTATCACCTTGAGTTGTTGCTAAGGTATTTGATAAATGTAAAAGGGTGTATGTCACGACCCCAAATCCTAACAGGTCGTGATGGCGCCTATCGTGGAACTAGGCTAGCCAACCAACACTTTACTACGCATTTATTCAATTATAATAGTTCACAATTAAATAATAAGCAAGCAACCACATCACAATTTATATAAATAAGTCTTAACGTCCCAATAATAGTCTAACCAACCTCCCAAGAACTGGAGTCAATAGCCATGAGCATCTAAGAATAGATAAATCTAACTCTGCTAAAACTATAATATATATATCTCTGAATCAAATACTAAAACTAAATAAGGAAGGGAAATGGAGAAGCTGTGGACGCTGGACAGCTACCTCGAAATTCCGTAAATGCTGCTACCGAACCTGCGTCAGCTACTGCTGCGAACTAGTACCTGGATCTGTGCACAGAGGCACAGGGAGTCTTTATGAGTACCCCAACTCAGTAGTAATGAAAAGAAATCACAGTCTGAGAAATATAAAGCACACAAACAAATCCACCATTCACAACAGCCAGTAAAAATATCAAGTCACCAAGTAGTATTTGGCAATTTTATAAGTTCAAAAACCAGTTCCAAAATCCTTTGAAAACAAGTAAATATCAACATATCTCAGTGAAATCTTCAATAAAACTCAGTTTGAAAACGACATAAATCATAGCTCGAAAACATAGTAAAATCATCATAAAACTTCCTCTCAGGATAAAATCATTTATTGCAACAGTTGCCCCTCAGGCATTCCCTCAATCACTCAATATAGATCATCA
>ML273497.1:0-44803 GCA_005239495.1 Nicotiana undulata
TCTGTGTCGTCAAAAGAGATTTGTTCTTCCCTCATTTCTTCTCGAACCCGCTTTCCGTGGGTGTTCATGACTTTCGAGGTTAGCTGGCAGATTATCCCGTTTACTTCTTCTCCTCCATGTATAACATTAACAGTCCGTTTTGGGGAGGGTGGTTTTGGTGGCTCCTGCCTGTTCTTCATATATGCCTGTTTACCTTTATCACTAAACAAGTCTATTAAATAGCCCTATTTTAATAGATGTTCTACTTCACCTTGTAAATATCTACAATCTGTCGTTCTATGGCCGTGATCATTGTGGAATTCACACCATTGATCAAGGTTCCTCCTGTTAGGATTAGAACGCATTTCTTTCGGCCATTTAACTTTGTCTCCCATACTTCTTAGTATTGAGACGAGCTCAGTGCTGCTTACATTAAAGTTATGGTGTCCAATTCGGGTAATATCCCGGAATTGTTCATCTCGATCTCTCCTGGATCTAGATGAGGATGAGTTTGTATCTCTTCCTGAAGGTTTTGTATTTTCGAACCTGGGACGTAGGTCACGTCTCGAGGGTCCTAAGTAAGGATCATACCTGTTTTTACCTGACTTTTTCTCTGATTCTAGGCGCCTTGTTCTGTGATATTCTTCATCTTTTGNCTTATACATCATTCCATGTTGTGGCTGGGAATTCTCTTAGACTCTCTTTGAGTCGTCTCGTGGCTTCTGAACTTTTCTCGTTCAAGTTGCTTGTGAATGCCATAGCTGCCCAATTGTCAGGTACCCTTGGTAGTTGCATTCTTTCCCTTTGAAACCTGTCTACAAACTCACGGAGCAATTCCTTGTCTCCTTGCTTTATCTTGAATATATCTTCCATTCGTTTTTCAACTTTTTGTGCACCAGAATGTGCTTTTATAAACGAATCTGCAAGTTCAGCAAAAGAATTTATAGAGTTTTCAGGGAGAAGAGAATACCAGGTTAAGGCTCCTTTCGTGAGTGTTTCTCCGAATTTTTTGACAAGGACTGATTCTATTTCCTCTTTTGTTAAATCATTGCCTTTTACTCCTGTATTGAAAGCAGTCACGTGATCACGTGGGTCGGTTGTTCCATCGTATTTGGGGACATCAGGCATTCTAAACTTCTTGGGTATAAGTAATGGGGCTGCACTTGGCTTCCAAGGTTGTTGAGAGTACCTATCGACGTCAATTCCTTTGATAATAGGTAGAACACCAGGGATTTGCTCGATGCGATCGTTTTGTTCTTTCATCTGCTTCTGCATGGTTAATAATAAATTTTGTAATTCTGAATAACTAGTCGTACCTGTTCGTGTTTCAGGAAATGTATTGAGAGTTTCATCCCTGGCTGGATTTGTTAACCCCGCTTGCGAATCTTCCACTAGAAATTGTATTATTTAGAGGCAGTGTCGGTGGTACTGGAGATACTTGTGGTAATCCTCTTGCAAATTCTCGCAAAGCTTGTCCCACGTATTTAGCAATCATTTGTCTTATTTGATCTGATTCCACCGGTTGTTCATTATTGTTACGATTGTCAGCTCTTTCAGGAGATGGTTCTCTCGAAGCTCGTGGAGTTCCTCGAGGAGGAGTTGAAGCTGGGGTTTCACTTCTTTGTTGGTTGTTATCGTCATTATTGCTGACGTTGTTGTTGTTGAGATTCAACATGATTTTAAGGATATCAATTGGTAGAGAAAATGATGATTATCAGATTCTCGGCAACGGAACCAATTTGTTTAACCAAAAAAAAAAGATCTTTTGACTAAAGCTTAATTTAGGATAAACTCGGGTTACTGATAATCGAATTAGTAAAATAAAGAATAAAGTAGCAATAATTTCGAGGGCAATATGCAAAGAATAAAATAGCTTAATATCCTAGAAATCAGATGGTCCTGTTTGTTACATTTTCTATCCCTTTTATAGGGTTGTTCTCCTAGTACAACGTTTGTATTTCTGTCATGATAGTCTATTTAATGCTTAATTATTACATTTATGAGGTGTTACAATGATGAATAGTAACTGTTATTTTAGGAGTTACATAACGTACAAGACATTGATTGCTGATCTTCGAATCAGCCTATTATTGCGTCCGGATTCGTTATGTCCGTGTCTCTTCTTCTTTGATGATCTTTCCGCGGCTAATTCCTTGTATTGACCGTACCTTTTTATCCCGTGTCCACGTGTGATGTTTTATTTAGTCCACCTGGTTGGCTGAGTCATCCATAATTTGTACACGTATGAGGCTATATTTTTTACCAATACACCTACCATGGGCATAACCATCATGCAATCACTTAATCTTCTCGAGTCTAAACTAGTACAAAAAGACATAAGAAGTTACTTCATCCCATAACTGGACAACATGAAAGATCCCTCAACACAATCATAACTCGAGACTGTACACTACATCAAGATAGAAATCAAGCATCTAATAGTCTTTTTTTCACATCTCAAGAAAACTCTTCTAGTCGCATCCAAGCCATCTAAACATATCTCGCGGTCACATCATATTTATCATATAGCTATCCAACCACTCAGCAAGCCCAAACTGCAGTCAAAACCTGTCATTAAGTCCTCCAAATTGGCCCATCACTAAAACACAAAAAACAAATCTCGCACCACATCCATGGAATCTACAAGCTGTCAATGTATAGCTAATACCAAGCGCCCACATACGCATAAGAGTGAGTGGAAGGAATCCAAAGAGGTACGCTTCAAGCTGAATCAACGCCGCACGATAAGTAAAGCAAGATGGGAAGTTTATCCCAAATTCCTTGTAGCCTCTCGAAGATAGGTATGGGCGTCATCATACCGATCTATAAGACTTTACTAGACACTTGCTCATGACTCGTAGAACTTATGAATCTAGAGCTCTGTTACCAACTTGTTACAACCCAAAATCCAATTAGTCATAATGGAACCTAACCCAAACCCGCTAGGTAAGCCAATTTAATAGTGATACAATTTCAAATGAGATTTACTCAGAAAATAATTAATGATAATATATCTGAACTTTTTTACAGAGAATTCCCAAGGGCTGCTAGTACAAATCATGAGCTTGTAAGTTATAGTGTCTACAAATGTGATGACCCAAAGGGTCATCTTATAATTTAAGACTCCATTCCGGGCTCGTTAGCCTTAAAAACATTATTTTTATTCACCTCAATTTGCGTGTGCAGTCCCGGTGTAAATCCGGAAAGCCTTTATGTGAAAATATATTAAGTAATAACTTTTTTGAGTTAAAATTAATTTTTAGTTGACTTTGGTCAACATTTTGAGTAAACAGACCCGGACCCGTGTTCTGACGGTCCCGGGAGGTCCGTAGTAAAATATGGGACTTGGGCGTATGCCCGGAATCGAATTCCGGGGGCCATAGCTCGAGAAATGAATTTTTGATGAAAATTGTTAAACTGAAACTTAAAGGAATTAAAGAAATTGATTAATGTTTGAAATCGTTGGTATCGGGCCCGTATTTTGGTTCCGAAGCCCGATACAAGTCTATTATAACATATATGTCATATCTAAGAAATTTGGTGGAAATCGGAGTTTATTTGACGTGATTCGGACGTCCGGTTGAGAAGATAGTGAATTTAAAATGTTCTTGAGGAATTCATGAGTTTTGATGCTAAATCCGTAGTTTTAGGTGTTATTTTAGCGATTTGATCGCACGAGCAAGTCCGTAGGATGTTTTAAGACTTGTGTGCATCTTTGGTTTGGAGCTCCAAGGGCTTAGGTGAGTTTTGGGTAAGCTTCAGAATGTATTAAACTTAAAGAAATCTGGTGAGTTCCTGTTTCTGGTGCACTGATGTGTTGTGCTTCGCGATCGCGAAGCCTTTCCCACGATCGCGAAGTGTAACTGGGAAGGGGGTCGATTCCTTCTACGCGAACGTGAGGCACTGGCCGCGAACGCGGAGCACGAGGGGTTAGCTCTTCGCTAACGCGTAGTGTTTTGGAAGCTGGGCTGGAACCATCGAGTTGCTCTTCTCTAACGCGACCACTGGGCCGCAAACGAGATGGTCATGTGGGCTAAGCATCGCGAACGCGAACAACACATCGCGAACGCGTAGGCTTTTGGTCAGCAAAACTCCACGAACGCGACAAGCCCTTCGCGAAAGCGAAGAAGGCCTGTCCAGCGATTAAAACAGAACCTAAAAATGGGAATTTGGCCATTCTTTCATATTTTCAAAAGCAAGGAGGCTTAGAGGCGATTTTCAAGAGACAAGTTCTTCCCAAAGTTTTGGTAAACAATTCTTAACTACTTTCTTTCCCATTGTATTTCATCAATTTCCAACTAAATATCTAGGGGTTTCATGGTAGAAATTGAAGGTTTTGGTAGAATTAGGGAATTTTGCATAATTGGAATTTAGACCTCGAAATAGTGCTGGCAAAATGAGCCCACATTTTTTCAACCCGCCCAATCCGCCCATATTATACTGGGTTGGATGATTGATATTTAAGTTGGGTAAAATTTGGGCTTCAACCCATATTCAACCCGTAGAAATATGGGTATTCATGGGTCAAATGTGGGTAAAATATGGGTTAGACTAGTGGATTATCTTCCACCTTTTTCATAGTTGTTTAGCTTAACATTTTCCTTATGAACTCATTTTTCTCCAATTGAAGAAAATTATTTTCCTTATCAAGAGAAGGTAAAATATTTTTGAAAACTCTTTTTCAATCTAACCCATCATATGCCTCATCCCCACCAACCCACCCTACCCCACCCCACACCTACACCCACTACTGTCATCCCAACCCCACCCAACTCAATAAAAATATTATTAAGAGTATTTTCTTTTTCATTTCAACAAAATGTAGTAGAAACTTTTTCATTTCATCAAAATAATTATTTTCTGATGTAGAAAAAGTATTTTCTTTCATTTTAACAAAATAAGTACTTTCTTTTTAAACCAAAAAATAGTATTTTCTTTTTAGTTATGGAGCACATATTTCAACGTTGAGTTTGTACAAAGTCATGTATTTCAACGAAGATTGTTGTTGAAACTTGCTATTTTCATGTAATGTTTTAGAATTTAATGCTCAAGTTTTTGTTGATCTTCTCCCTTCTACTCTCTTTTAATCGTCTGTACTATTCTCTTATTTTCTTGATATATTTCATGTATGTAATATATTTTTTGAATATAAATAGTATCTTTCTATTTATAGTATTTTTGTTTTAATTTATTTAGTTTTATATTGGATTGCAGACAATATTGAACAAAGTAAAAATTGCACAGAGTCATATATTATTAGTGATATTGTTTGATGTGCATTAAGCACCTTTTTACCTAAAATGAAAATTGTCATATTTTGTGGAAGAGTAACTTAAATTCACAATGGTACTTAAATAATCTGAGCAAAAGCAAAATTATACATTGCATTTGAAAAAAATTAAACTTATATAATATGGGTTAATCCATATTCGACCCGCCCATTTGACACCCAACCCGTTTTTTACCCGCATGAAATATGGGCGGGTTGAGACCTAACCCATTTTTAACCCGCCCAAATGCAATCCAACCCGTCCATTTGCCACCACTACCTCGAATTGAGGTCGGATTTTGAAACTAACTACATATTCGGGCTCGGGGGTGAATATGTAAATTATTGGTCCGAACCTCGAGTTTGGACCAAGCGGGCCCGGGGTCGGTTTTTAGCTTTTTTGGGGAAAACTTAGGAAACACATGATTATGCATTAAAGTTAATTCCTTTAGCAATAATTAATGATATTGAACTAATTATGATTAGATACGAGTGGGTTGAAGGTGAATTCTAAAGGAAAAGCTGTACTTGAGCAGTGAGTGGCCTGCGAAATCGATGTAAGTGTTGTGTCTAACCTTAACTTGAAGGAGTAGGTATTGTGTGACTACTTGATACTTGTTTTTTTGTTAAATACGATGTATAGGTGAAGTGACGAGTACCTATACGTTGTGGTCGAGTCATAACATGCAAGTGAAAGTTCAGTCTTGCTATTCTTATTGTCTTAAAGCCTATTATCTATGCTTATTGTTGCTATTGAGATGTTGGAAGATTTGTATCTGGTTCCATTGAGATGGATAATATTGGGAATATCGATTTGAGGTTGAGGTATTAAATTGTGAAAGTAATTATGAGGAAATATTGACTTCTTGTGAAATTTCTCTTTATCTGTTGTTAATGATTCTGTGATTGGTGAGGACGAGTGTAAAGCACGAAGGGTGATGTCTTGCATAATTTATTTATATTGTGAGGAAGAGTGTAAAGCAAGAAGGGTGTCGTGCATAATTTACTTATATTGTGAGGTTTAGAGTAAAGGCACGAAGGATGATGTCGTGCATTCTTATTTATAATCCGGTGAGGATGAGAGTAAAAGCACGAAGGGTGATGCCGTGTGTTTACCTTGAAAACGGTTTTAACAATTATATTTGATTTGTGGTTCTAAAAATATATGATTTATTTTTATACTAGTTAATAATCAGGAAATAATAAGTGTAAATAAGAAGAATGTGATAGTCAAATCAATGTTGTCACAGAACTGAGGGCCTCAAGCTCGGTAACCTCGGGGGTCTCGAGGTCA
This sequence comes from Nicotiana undulata, assembly GCA_005239495.1. Classification (NCBI taxonomy): domain Eukaryota; kingdom Viridiplantae; phylum Streptophyta; class Magnoliopsida; order Solanales; family Solanaceae; genus Nicotiana; species Nicotiana undulata. The sequence goes on from ML273497.1 coordinate 6,543, forward strand.
CTCTTTAGCAATAAATTATGAGCAATAAATGAAGAACAATAAATATGGAGAGTAATGTTGAGCACGTTAAACGAAAAAAGTAGAGTAGAATGTTCTATTGTAGTGAATGATATGTTACAAAAATGATTGGGGTCCCTTTTATATAGGAGGGAAAAACCCTAATATGGTACATATCTAATTATGACAAAGAATGCTATTGGTACAGTTGTATAACAGCCTAATACGAATTTGTACTATCTCTTGCGGACCTTATCAGTCCTAACCACGTGTCCTTGGGAATTTCTCGCCTTTCCATAACGGTCATCGATTTTGCACATCTTCGAGGTAGGCCATGATGGGCCTTCAATGTTCCTTCTCGAGGTACGCCTCATTGAGGTCGAACTTCAGACTCTACTTCGAGCCTCTCGAGCTCGAGCTCGGAACTCCATAGAGACCTCGATATCAGGATCCCCAATATCGATCGTATACAGATAGTCCCCGCGTTTCATAGAATGAAATGATAAGAAACGATTTGAATTCTCGACTCTATGATATCTCAAACGTGATGTCAGTCACGTGAGGTCAGCGATTGGTGTGACGGAAAGGTCGTGTAGAGGTAACATCTGCACAGTTCTCAAAACACCGTAAGTCGATAACGGCTATTGGTCATCCATTTAGCTTCCCAACACGCTTAGCCGACCCCTATAAGTACTCCAGTCCTTCACTTTTTATACTTTTACTTTCTACAACACCTTAAAATCTTAACTAACGTTTCTCTGCATTCATCCTCTTTCTGTATTCATCTCTTAACCAGTTCCTTCTTCTCACTTTGAAATTTCACAACAAACATGGCTAAAACTTCAAAGACAGTTCCCCAAAAGAAGAAAACCCATTCATCATCACGCTCGTCTAAGAGCAAAACAGTAGTACCTCCTCGTATCGAGAAGTGTATCCCTGGGCCTTGTGAAATATCTTCAGATTTCAAGGTCGAAAAACCTTCCTCGGTTGCGGGATGATGTGAACCCATGTCTCGATATATTATTCTGATAACTGAAACCGGAAAAGTGAAGGTTGATTATCGTTTGGGGAGGCGGTACAAATAGAGATCCATTCACCTGAAGAGGATATAACCACTTACAAAGCTGGTTTCCTCAGTATATACACATACCCATTCACCTTAGGTCCCGTAGAACCTTATTTGCCACCGATAGATCCGGTGATCCTCGATTTTTATAGACAATATCGGTGACGCTCCTCCAAATCTATCCCTCCTTCTGGTGAATCGTTTACCTAATCAGGTATTTTTCGAACATGGTCGAGGGGATGCCTTTCACCCTCGACCATCTGATTAGACTGTACAACCCTCGTATCTATCGAGGTGGCCTGATTAAACTACAACGTTGATCTTCAAAGTCTTTCTTTGCTAGCATCAACGAAGATAAAGATCGAGAGTGGATGAGATGCTTCGTTCGAGTCAAGACCTCCGACCTGATTCCTGCCGAGAAGATGCCATGCCCAGAGAAATGGAATATGAACCGTAAGTGTCGACTCATCGAACATGTTCCGTTAATCAAATATTTTTTCTTCCCTTTGAACTAACTCCCTTCAATGATGCAGTCGTCGAGTGGTACCCCGGTGCGGTCAAGGACCTCCCGGGTTGGGTTCGATAACTAGATTCCACCTCCTCATATGCTAAGCGCGTCTAGCGTGACGTGGCCAAAGGCCGATGGGAGGACAAAAACCATGGTGAGTTTTATTATTGTCGTATTTGAATTCCTTAGTAAAAATATCTCTTGGTAGCATACTTGACCTTTTGTTATGTAGGCATTGGAGAAGCTGTTTCAATGAGGCTGCCCCTACCTGGCAAAGTAGATACCTCAAAACCTGCCAAGGATAAGAAGTGGAAAAAGGAGACACCGGCGGAGTCCCCGAAACCAAATAAGGCCAAAACTTGGAAGCCTAAGGCTGATACAGAGGCTTTAACACCGAAAGTTGTCGAGAGTCTCCGTGCCGAGGATGAGGAGGATGATAGCTGCATGCTAGTGATCGAAGGAAGAGGAAGCACTGATGCTTCGAAGGTCGCCGAGCCGAAGACTATTGCACCAAAGACTACTGATGTAGTCGAAACTCGAGTTGAGGAGGTTTTTAAAGGGAGCTCGGGCAAAGTCCTCAAGCCGATTGATAACCAGGGCATGCCTTGTGCTGAAAAGTACTCGGTCGAAGAGCCTGAAGAAGCTAACCCCGAAGCTCATCGAAGGAAGGAGAAAGCCCTGATTGATCCGCTCGGGGTGATCGATGTGGATGAATCTCCTCAAGGCCCATCTTTTTCTGACAGGCAGATACAGGATGCTCGTGACATGAAGACTCCTGAAGAGGGGCCATCCCTCGGGGAGAACGATATCTTCGAAGAGTGCCTTGCCGGACTTGGGAGGGCCCCGACCTCGATGCCTCGTTTATCTTCGAAGAGGCTGATAAGCTTCAAAAGCAAGTATACTTTGTCCTTTAACAACTATGTTGGGGATTTTATTTGTGACTTTCTAACTTCCTTTCTTCGTGATCAGGCTGTGATGCTCTACAATTAGGCTTTCTCCAAATCTCGGGCTGAGCTTGCCCGATGTGAAGATGAGCTTAGGAGGCTCATACGGGAACATGATAACCTTAAGGCCCTCTAGGTTAAAAAAGAGGGGGAACTTAATGACCTCTAAGCCCATTTGGAGAAGGCGGCTTGAGAACAGGACGATTTCGACGAGCAGATAACATAGCTTTTGCTGGCTTATTTTACACTTACTCATTTTAGTATTTTGATGTCTCAACTTGATTCTTGCAGCTCAAGCAAAAGGATGACCTAGTGGGGCAACTCCGAGAGGAACTTAAGGTCAAAGATACTGAGATCCTAGGGCTGAAGCAGCGCATGGATGAGGTAGCCTCCGAGAAGGATAATCTTTGAGAGAAACTGACCTCGATTTAGCATTAACATCAAGGTGAAAAGGGAGAAATCCGTAAATATAAGGAGTTTCATGCTGAATCAGCTGATGAGTTATCCAAAATTAAGTCTGAGATCGATGAACTCATATCTTCGTATCGGAATGATGATGTTGCAAATGCTCGGACTAAGAAGGTATCTGTTGAGGCCTAGCTCAAGCTAACTCATGTCCTTGACCATGTTCGATTGGAATCTCGAAGGCAGGCTCTCGAAGAGATACATGCAAAAGGTTTGGATCTTTCTGCCGAGATCAAAAAAGTGAAGGCCTTAGAAGAAAAATTGGCAGCACTGCTTAGTTCTGATGGGGATTCAACTAATGGCTCGGAGAGTGGCAAAGATGAAGAGGAAGTCCCCGAGGGGTAAGAGGTTGTCGATGAACAGGGTGCTGAGGGCCAAGCCGTCGAGGGCGCAGTTCCTGAGGGAACTTCATCCGATCGAGTGACCTCGGCAGAAGATTAGGTATTTATTATTTTCTTTTTTTGTGTAAGGGCTCCATGTGGGAGCGTTGTAAATATATTTTTGTGAACGTCATTTTGGTATATAAAAGGATCTTTTTGTTTCATCTTCGTTCTTCGTTAATTCCTGTCTTTCCTTTACTTTTGAAATTAATTTTGATGCTTGTTGACTATCAGTCCGATGTGTTGGACTTAGAATATAAAACCCTTAGGTTTTTTTGCTTTGATCGATGACCGATAATAAGTGACCACTTAGGGTCTGATCTTCGAGCTAAGCTTTAGCTCAGGACTTTTGAGTCCGAATTTAGGTGAGGTCTCGAGCACAGTGTGCTTTGGCCTTTAAGTTCTTTAGGTATCGACCCTTAGGTTTTAAAACGTTGGCCCTTAGGCTCTTTTCAATTTGACCGTTAGGCTCTTTAGATTGACCCCTAGGCTCTTTAGGTTGGCCCTTACGTTCTTTAGGTTGGCCCTTAGTCTCTTACATATGGGCCCTTTGGCTCTTTTTAGATTGGGTCAATTCGACCTCTACAATGGCTACAATATTTCCCCATTCTGGCTAAAGACTTTTAAAAACTTTGTTATGCCTTGGCATGTTTTTGTATTCGTCTGAATTTTCGACGATTCGATTGATAGGAACCTCGATTACAAGTCGATGTGCGATGATAAGTGAGTACCTCGTGAGGTTCTCTCGAAGACTGATTTTTTCGAAGCCTTTACACTGTTCGGAGCTGATATTATCGAAGCCCCTTTGCTTATACCGAGGGTAGCCTGATTTAACCAATTTTTCGAAGTATTTGAAGGCCTTTAGTTTTATGGCGAAAGTCGGACGTCTCCAAGATGCATTATTTTGGCTGTAGCCTTTTCATATGACCGTCGTAGCCTTTAGTCCCCGAGTGAGATGACCTCGGCCTTAATATCGAGGGTATGCCTTTTTAGGGGTCTTACAAGTTCGAATATATAGCCTTGGACTTAATATTGAGGGTATGCCTTTTTAAGGTGTTATAAGTTTGAGTATGCCTCGTTGAGGTCTTATAAGTTTGAGTATGCCTCATTGAGGTCTTATAAGTTTGAGTTTGCCTTATTGAGGTCTTATAAGTTAGATTTAGCCTCATCCAGGTCTTATAGATTCGATGTTTCCTCATTGAGGTCTTATAGATTCGATGTTGCCTCATTGAGGTCTTATGAGTTCGAGTCTTTGATGACTCGATAAGTTGATTGTCGATGACAGTCCCCGAGTGTTTGGGATATTTGGCCCTTGATCCATTTCATGTGAAAAGAGTAAACTTCTTTAAGGCACAAAATATTTTGATAAATAAGAATGCTTCTTAGAATAATTGATACATCCGTACATGTTTTTTCCCTCGGGGGCTCGACTATTCTACACGGGCACGGTTCATTTGACCATTTGGTCCATTACAACATTCTCCTATCGAGGCCCTCTTCAGCATAACTTGTTTTCTTCGAAAAAGTAACCTCCGAGGGTGATGCCCCCAGTATTCGAGGTTGATTGAAAAAGAAGCCTTGAATACTTGTTGAGTTTTCCTTAGGTAGCATATAGATGTTGCCTCTTTAAAAACCTTGTCGGTAAAACCCATTTGGGATAAAACCCGATCTAAGGGAAAAAGAGTTCAACGCATGCTTTAAAACCCAAGTTCTTCGAGCTGAAGGGTGCTTCGATATCTCCAATCGAACACCTGTAAGAAGTTAGTATGAAATATAAATGAAAAGGGAGAAGATTATACCTTAGAAATAATAGCGTTTAAGCATCGATATGTTACAATTGCTTGGTAGTTGTTCGCCTTCCATGGTGCTAAGTTTCAGGACCCTTTGCCTACTACTCCAAGGATGCGGTACGGTCCTTCCCAACTAGGGCCTAGCTTCCCTTCATTTGGGTTTCGAGTGTTGGGGGTGACTTTCCTTATAACTAAGTCCCCGACTCTGAAGTAGTGGAGGTTCGTTCTTCTGTTGTAGTACCTATCGATCCTTTGTTTTTGAGCGGCCATTCAAACTAGTGCGGCGTCGCGCTTTACATCTAGTAGATCAAGGGCGGTGTTCATGGACTCGTTGTTTGAGTCCTCGGTGGCATGTTGAAATCTGAAGCTCGGTTATCAATGCTTCGGACCCATATACCAAAGAGAACGAGGTCTCCCCTATGCTCGACCTTGAAGTTGTTCGATATGCCTATAGTTGTAAAGACCCGTAAATATCTTGCTTAAAATAATGACCCAAACGAGTCCCCGAGTTGTTTTTACTATGGAAATTCCTAAAACGGACCTAATTTGAACAAAAAGTACCCCGGGAGTTAAAGAATCACTGCCCAACTGAAGGACAACTATGCGGTCCAATCTGCGACCGCATTTCGGTTCTGCGGACCGCATAGCTGTCGCATTATTGCCTTTGATTTTTGGGGAGGGGTGTTATGCGACGCACTATGCGATCGCATAACGAGTATGCGGACCGCATAGTGGTCGCATACCTGGGCAGATTGTTTCCAAATTTTGGCCCACCTGGGGCCATTCTGCGGTCAGCTCTGCGGACCGCATGTCAAGAATGCGATCGCATTCCTGACCGCATATTTGACACGGGCTTTTAATTTTCCAAACTTTTATACCCGACCCCAACTTCATTTAACCCCTACCCCCTTTAATTTTAACTGGATTCTAAACAAGATAGAGAGAAGAAAAAGAGAGTTCTTGAGAGAGAAGGTTCCAACATCACTCAAATTGATTTTCCAAAATCACTCAAGGCCGGATATTATCGAGTAATCAGTCATCTTCTTCGCTAAAAGGTAAGCCTTCACTCTAATTCTCCCAATTTCTCAGATTTTGGATGGGAATAAAGCACTCATGGGTTGGTTTTGAAAAATGAAAGATGAAACCTTGCATGCATGTGAATGTAACTCCGTAACCTAGTAATGGGGGAAACGAACTTGGGTAATTATGCACAAAAAGGGGGTTAGTAACCTAAGGGATCGCATGTTTGATGAAATGCTTAATTGAATTCGAGGTTCCTAATCCTAAGTGAAATACGTCACATTGTGGAATAGATTGACGGTGCCCGACGATCTGGTGAATTGTGATAGAAATTAAAAAGGGAAACTCGACTCCAGGTATGTATGGCTAACTTTAATCTTTGTAAAATCGCTTTGTGGTGTCCGAGCATACGGTACGTGTATTGGTGTGAATATGTGCAAATGGTTGTTCAAATTGTGTTGAAGCGTGAAGTGTATTCCTTGTCTGTCTTTAGTTGATCACCACACTACCATGCTATGTGAAATGATGCTAGTAGGTTAATGAATCCAAGAGTATGAATGCTAAAGGCTGTGTAACAAGTAACGAAAAGAAGTTGTGGTGTGATGTAATTGAACTAAACGGCTGTGGCAATATCGTATATGATTCACTGTTTGGTAAGGTTTATTATGGCACGGTTTTGTTTTTATACATATTGTGGGTTGTAAAGAAGCTATATTCCTATTGCTGAAATTTTCTGTGATTGAATTGTGAACTACATTGTTGATATGAGATATGATTGTCTGGTAGGATCGGGTTGCGCACCGCAACAGGAGGGATAAGGGTGATATGTGAGAAGTGATAAGGGTGAGATGTGATTTTCCGGTGGGATCGGGTTGCACGCCACAACAGAAACATAAGAAATGATTGTGATTGTCAGGTGGGATCGGGTTGCGCGCCGCAACAGAAGAAATAAGGGTGGAATGTTGAGAAGGGATAAGGGTGGAATTGTGATTGTGATTGTGATGAAGTGAGAATTGTGGAACTTCCATTGTGTTTCTTTCTATATCTTTGTGCAGTGATTGTGTGACTCTCTGTCTGTCTCTTGCCTGTGCATTGTTGAGTTTACTTAGAGTAAAGTTTGTTCATACATACCAGTACAATTCAAATGTACTGGCGTCCCTTTTGCCGGGGGCGCTACATTCTTGTGATGATTATAGGTGGTTCTACAGGTACTCCAGCCCACCAACAGTAGTGCCTCCTCTACGTCCCATCAGCTGTTTTGGTGAGCCCCTTTCCTCTCGGGGCCCTGTGTGGTTCATGCCACCTCTTCTTCTGGATTTTCATTTTGGTATTTGTGTAAGGTATAGCCAGAGCCTTGTTACCGGAAAGTATTATATAACTCCTTTGTACTCTTAGAGGCTCCGTAGACAGGAAATGTGGGTTATGTACATATGTATTTTGGGCAGTATAACTTGTAGACCACGTAAAGTAAACCTTTATGTTATGTATATTTTGTAAGTATTGGACCACATGTGGGTAATGACAGAAATCTAGAATTTAATTCTAGGTTGTAAGAATGTGTTTAAATTATAATTTAAACACATTCTTACAACCTAGAATTTAATTCTAGGTTGTAAGAATGTGTTTAAATTATAATTTAATAATGTACATTGGAATCACAGGGTAATACGTGGGATGGAAAAGGGAATCCAGGTCCGCTTGACTGGGGCTACCCGGTCGAGCGCCGGTCGTGTCCCTTGATTTTAGGGCGTGACAATAGTACTTCGGGCAACACATCTCTCCACTTCCCCTTCACATTCTCTAACCTCTTCTTTAAGTCTTGAATGATAGTTTTGTCCGTGGACTCGGCTTGACCATTTTCACTTGGGTGGTAAGGCGTTGATAGGATCCTTTTGATCTTATGATCCGCGAGGAATTTCGTCACCTTGCTGCCGATGAACTGCTTCCCATTATCACATGTAATCTTGGAGGGGGTCCTGAATCGGCATATGATGTGGTACCATATGAAGTCGATGATTTCTTTTTCTCTTATCTTCTCGAAGGCCTGCGCTTCTACCCATTTCGAGAAGTAGTCAGTCATAAATAAGATAAATCTAGCTTTACATAGGGCCGTTGGTAGGGGGCGACGATGTCTATCCCCTATTTTATGAATGGCCACGGGGATAGGACTGAGTGTAGTTGTTCACCGGGTTGATGAATCATCGGTGCAAATCTTTGGTATTTGTAACATCTTCGAACGAACTCCTTGGTGTCCTTTTCCATGCTATCCCAATAATACCCTGCTCTGATTACCTTTCGAACTAAAGAATCGGCATCGGAGTGGTTTCCACAAGTGCCTTCGTGGATTTGTCGTAGCACATAGTCGGTCTCCCCTGGTCCCAAGCATACTACTAGTGGTCCATCGAAGGTCCTTCTGTACAATGTTCCATTCTTGTCGAGTGAAAATCAGGCTACTTTGGCTCGAAGGGCCCTCGATTATTTTGGGTTCGTGGGGAGCTTCCCATGTTTCAAGTAGTCGATGTACTTGTTCCTCCAATCCCATGTTAGACTCGTTGAGTTGATTTTAGCATGGCCTTCTTCGATCACCGATTTTGATAGTTGTACGACAGTCCCCGGGACTATGTCATCTTCTTCAATAGAGGAACCCAAGTTCGCGAGTGCATCGGCCTCGTTGTTCTGTTCTCGAGGTATGTGAACCAGGGTCCACTCTTTGAAGCAATGCAATGTCACTTGAAGCTTGTGTAAGTATCTTTGCATCCTATCTTCTCGAACATTGAAGCTCCCATTTACTTGGTTTACAACCAGGAGAGAGTCACATTTTTCTTCGATGACCTATGCTCCTAGGCCTTTGGCTAGTTCGAGACCTGCAATCATGGCCTCATACTCGGCCTCATTGTTAGTCAACTTTGAAGTTTTTATAGATTGTCTAATTATGCCGCCCATAGGCATTTTAAGAACATACCGAGCCCGAACCCTTTCACATTCGAGGCACCGTCAGTGAAGAGGGTCCATAACCTCGATGTTGTGCCTGTTTTTAACAAGAGTTTTTTCTCTACTTCGGGCACGAGGGAAGGCATAAAATCGGCCACGAAGTCCACCAAAATTTGAGACTTGATAGCCGCTCGTGGTTGATACTCGATATCATACCCTCCGAGTTCGATGGCCCATTTGGCCAATCGGCCCAATAATTCGGGCTTATGAAAGATGTTTCGAAGAGGATATGTAGTTAATACACATCTAGGGTGACATTAAAAGTAAGGTTTCAATGTCCTAGATGCACTTACTAATGCAAGAGCTAGTTTTCCTAAGTGCGGATACCTGGTTTCAGCATCTCCTAGGGTCCGACTTACGTAATAGACAGGGAATTGCGTATCTTGTTCTTCTCGAACCAACACACCATTTACCGCTACCTCGGACATGGCCAAATATAAGTATAGTGTTTCGTCCTCCTTAGGGGTATGGAGCAAAGGTGGGCTCGAGAGATATTGCTTTAGTTCTTTCAACGCATGTTGCCATTCCGGAGTCCACTCGAAGGTGTTTTTCTTCTTGAGTAGGGAAAAAACGTGATGACTCCGATGTGATGATCTCGAGATGAATCAGCCTAAGGTTGCTATCCGCCCGGTCTCGTTGCACTACTTTCACATTGTTAACCACGGTGATCTCCTTGATGGCTTTGATTATATCGAGGTTAATCTCAATCCCCTTGTTTGACACCATGAAGCCCAAAAATTTGCCCGCTCCGACTCCAAAAGCACATTTCTCGGGGTTGAGCTTCATGTTGTACCTTCTTAGGATATCGAATGTTGCCTGCAAATGAGTCAAATGGTCCTATGCACACAGGGACTTAACTAACTTGTCATCAATGTAAACTCCCATAGACTTGCCTATTTGATGTTCAAACATCTTATTAACTAGGCGTTGATATGTAGCTCCTGCATTTTTAGCCTAAAGGGCATTACATTATAGCAATATGTACCGTACTTCGTGATAAACGAAGTCTTTTCCTGGTCCTCCGGGTTCATTTGAATTTGATTGTATCCAGAGTAGGCGTCGAGAAAAGTAAGGATCTCGTGGCCAGCCGTAGCATCGATTATACAATCAATGTTTGGTAGTGGGAAGGAATCTTCAGGGCATGCTTTGTTCAAATCTTTGTAATGTACTCACATTCTTAGTTTATTTCCCCTTTTAGGGACCACTACTACGTTAGCTATCCATTCGGAGTATTTTACCTCCCTAATGGATCCTATTTTGAGAAGTTTTGTTACCTCATCTTTGATGAATGCATGCTTTACCTCGGACTGAGGCCTCCTTTTTTTCTTCACCGGTTTGAACCTGGGGTCGACACTTAGTTGATGGGTGGTTATATCCGGTGGGATCCCTGTCATATCTAAATGGGACCAAGCAAATCAATCAATGTTATCAATAAGTAATTGAGTGAGTTTTTTCCTGAGTTCGGGGCTTAATCCCGTTCCCAGGTATACCTTTCGATCTGGAAGATGTTCGATCAATACGGCCTGTTCGAGCTCTTCGACTGTGGACTTCGTTGCATCTGACTCCTGGGGGGAAATGAAGGCTAGAGGGGTGAGGATCTCTTCTTATTCATCATCGACCACCTGTTCACCGATCACCTATCCCTCGGGTTCAATCAAGGGTATAGACTGTGGTTGCTATTCGGCTATCTGCTTGTCTTTTTACTTCTCTGAGGTGGAAGGCGTCGATACTGGTGCCAAGTCGTGCACTACGAACATCTCCTTAGCTGCATGCTTCTATCCATACACCATTTTTACGCCATCCTTTGTTGGGAACTTCATCATATGATGAAGAGTTGATGGCACTACCCTCATGCTATGTATCCATGGCCTTCCAAGTAAGGCATTGTACCTCATGTCACCTTCGATGACATGAAACTTAGTGTCTTGAATTGTACCGGCCACGTTGACTGGGAGGATGATTTCCCCCTTCTCGTTTAACTCGCCATGTTGAATCCATTCAGGACTCGAGAGGCGGGTAGGATTTGGTCGAGCAGCCCGAGCTGCTCCACGACCCTCGACCTGATTATATTGGCCGAGCTACCTGGATCCACGAGCACACATTTAATTTGAACTTTATTGAAAAGGAAAGAAATTACCAGTGCATCATTATGAGGCTTCGATGTCTTCCTCGATGAATGTAAGAGCATCCTCGGGTATGTAGCCCCGAGTCCGCTTTTCCCTTGTGATGGATACTTTTGTTCGTTTGAACATGGATCCCTGTGGGACGTCGACTCCGCTGATGATCATATGAATGACGTGTTGCGGCTCCTCCTGTTCATTCTTCCTATTTTCCTCTCTGTCTCGAAAATGATTCTTAGCCCAGTCCCTGAGGAATTCTCGAAGTTGCCCTTCGTTGAACAACCTGGCTACCTCTTCTCGAAGTTGTCTGCAATCTTCGGTCCTATGACCATGAGTACTGTGGTACTTGCACATTAGGTTGGGGTTCCTTTGAGAAGGATCCGGTTGCATGGGCTTGGGCCACCTGGTATCTCTAATATTACCTATGGTTGATACGATGTATGAGGCATTGATGTTGAAGTTTTACTCTGACAATCGAGGTGCCTCCAACGGTCCCGAGTGCCTGTCGAACCCGGCTTTTCCCATGAGTCCCAGGGAATTTTGGCCTCGGTCCGCTCTTCGATTACTTCGAGGTATGTTATGCCTCAAAGTATTTCTTCGGTCTTCAATATCTTTCCTTGTTTGGTCTAGGCTCCCTTTAAGCATTTCTTGACTCCTTTGTTGTTAGCCTGCTTGGATATATTGATCCCGACGGGGCTCCCAATTGGTCGTTCTCGACCCTGATTTTTGACTGGTACCTGTTGTGCACATCCGCCCAAGTTACGGCGGGATACTCGATCAAATTTCATTTTAGCTGCTTCGAAGCTATTGAGCTTTGTTCATTTAAACCCTGAGTGAAGGATTGCACGACCCAGTCATCGGAGACTGGTGGTAATTCCATTCGCTCCATCTGAAAGCGAGATACGAACTCCCTTAGCATCTCGTTCTCTCTTTGTTTAATTTTGAAGACATCTGGCTTCCTCGTAGCAACTTTTATGGCACCAGCATGTGCCTTCACAAAAGAGTCTGCCAACATGGAAAATGAATCAATAGAGTTCGGGGGGAGGTTATGGTACCACAGCATGGCCCCCTTGGACGAGGTTTCTCCGAATTTCTTCAACAAGACAGACTCGATCTCGCCGTCCTTTAGATCATTTCCTTTTATACAATAAGTATATGTGGTAATATGCTCATTGGGATCTATGGTCCCGTTGTACTTTGGGATATCGAGCTCCTGAATTTCTTCGGAATGGGCTTCAGAGCCGCACTTGATGGAAATGGTTTCTGCATGAACTTCTTCGAATCCACTCCCTTCAAAATCGGGGGTGCGCCCGGGATCTGGTCTGGGTTTCCACTTTTTTGTCGTTGTCCTCTATCTTCTTTTCTCCTGACTCTATCATTTTGGTGAGGTCCTCGAGCATTTTCATGATGATGGGGTCATCCCCCATCCCATTGTTACTCGATCTCTCTGGGGTTGGCTCAACTCGAGGAACTATTTCTGGTCCTACTCCGCTCGGAGTCTTTTGCTGACTCTGTAGCTGAGCAATAGCTACTTGTTGTGCTTGCAATATTTCAAAAATTACTTGCAAACTAACTTCTCTTTCTTCTCGAGCTTGTGTTCTTGGAGCGTTAGGTTGGTCACCTCCGCGCACACTTTCGTCAGTATCAGTGCCCAAATCGACGTGCAAAGCATTGTGTGAGCCTACATCGACAGGGATCGGTGCTGGTGCTACCCCAGGATTTTGCGGTGGCACACCGGCGACTGAGGTTGTTGCACTGTTCTCTCCATGGAACTCAAGACCGTCGTCTCCATGTGCATTAGCTGAGTTAGACATATTTTGACCTGAAATCAAAGAATCTTGGACAAGAAAAAGTGTGAAGAATAACTTGTGTTATCAGAAAACTAGCACCAAAAAATTCACTATTATTTTTAGCCCCACGGTGGCGCCAAACAGTTTCCCTTGAAAACGGTTTTAACAATTATATTTGATTTGTGGTTCTAAAAATATGTGATTTATTTTTATACTAGTTAATAATCAGGAAATAATAAGTGTAAGTAAGAAGAATGTGATAGCCAAAGCAATGTTATCACGGAACTGGGGGCCTCGAGCTCGGTAACCTCGGGGTCTCGAGCTCAGTCTTTAGCAATAAATTATGAGCAATAAATAAAGAACAATAAATGAAGAACAATCAAGCTGGAGAGTAATGTTGAGCATGTTAAACGAGAAAAGTAGAGTAGAATTTTCTATTGCAGTGAATGATATGTTACAAAAATGATTGGGGTCCCCTTTATATAGGAGGGGAAAACCCTAATATGGTACATATCTAATTATGACAAAGAATACTATTGGTACAGTTGTATAACGGCCTAGTACGGATTTGTACTATCTCTTGCAGACCTTATCAGTCCTAACCATGTATCCTTGGGAATTTCCCGCCTTTCCATGACGGTCATCGATTTTGCACAGCTTCGAAGTAGGCCATGATGGGCCTTCGATGTTCCTTCTCGAGGTACGCCTCATTGAGGTCGAACTTCAGACTCTACTTCGAGCCTCTTGAGCTAGGGCTCGGAACGCCATAGAGACCTCGATATCGGGATCCCCAATATCGACCATATACACCTTGCATTCTATTTATTATTTGGTGAGGCTGAGAGTAAAAGCACGAAGGGTGATGTCGTGCAAATTTCTTTTCTATTTTAATTGCTTAATTTATTTGTTTATCATTGTTTGTCTTTTTCGTTTTCTCACTCCTTATGTTAAAATTCCCCACTGTATGTCCCATTCCCATTAATTGATGTATTAATTCTTTATTTGTTGTTACTTCCAATAGCATGATTATATATGTCCAGGTTTTTATGTGGTGTCATGTCCTAGCCTCGTCACTACTTCGCCGAGGTTAGGCTCGACACTTACCAGTACATGGGGTCAGTTGTACTGATACTGCATTCTGCACTTCTTGTGCAGATCCAGGTTCAGGTCAAAGTTGATTTTGAGTAGTAGCTGACACTTCCGCGCGGAGACACGAGGTAGATCTGCCGACATCCGCAGATTCCTGGAGTTTCTTCCTTATTATTTAGTTGTTGTTTTATTTAGTTCAAAAACAGTTGTATATTTTCTTTCATCCAAATACTTGTAGCAATTCTTAGTAGTTCATGAATTGTTACTCCAAACCCTGGGTAGCTAGATATTAGTGTTAGTTTCGTAGTATCGTTTCATTATTTCATATATTATTTTGGTATTATATGTTGGATGGTAGAAAGACTGCGTATATGTTTTAATTGTTTTAAATGTTGTAACCCTCTAATGTTGGCTTGCCTAGTAAGAATAGCGTTAGGCGCCATCACGGTCCCAACGGTGGGAATTCGGGTCATGACAAGTTGGTATCAGAGCACTAGGTTGCCTAGGTCTCACAATTCACGGACAAGCTTAATAGAGTCTGAGGGATCAGTACAGAGACGTCTATACTTATCTCCCGGAGGCTATAAAGTTAGGAACAAGTTCAATTTTATTCAACTTTGTCGTGCGATTCTTGTTATCCCAATACTGATTGAACTCTTCTATTCTTATTCTCTCACAGATGGAGAGAACACGTGCCTCTTCTTCCGCTCACCAGCAACCGAATCCTCCAGCAGCAGTAGCTCCTACAAGGGGCAGAGGCCGAGGCCGTGCCAGAGGCTGAGGCAGGGGCAGGACTCAGCCCAGTTCTCAAGCAGCAGCTCCAGCTGCGGAGCCCTAGATAGATCTTGATTAGGGGGCTCCAGCTCAGACAATTACGGCGGGACCAGTTCAGGTCCTAGAGGGGCTTATTGCTACCCCTGTGCTTCAGGATGCCTTGGTTCGACTAGTGGGCCTTATGGAGAGTGTAGCCCAGACTGGTGCATTCCCTGTGGCAGCAGACGTATCTTCGGCTGGACAAGGAGTCCAGACTCCTGCTACTCACAGTTCGGAGCAGATTACTCCTCAGATTCAGACCCTAACAGCCCAGTTGGGGTAGTTTAGCCAGTTGCTGCAGCATCGGTCATTGATGGGGTAGCTATGTCCTCCAATGCTTTGTGGAGATTGGATAGGTTTATCAAGCTTTTTCCTGTTCATATCAGCGGTGCCACTTTAAAGGACCCCCAAGAATACCTTGATAGCTGTCATGAGGTTCTTCAGAACATGGGTATTTTGGAGACCAATGGGGTCAATTTTGTTGCTTTCCAGATGACTGGTTCTGCCAAGAAATGGTGGAGGGATTATCTATTGACTAGACCATCTGGGTCACATGCTCTAACTGGGACCAGTTTTCATACCTCTTCTTGGAGAAGTTTCTACCTATTACTACTAGAGAGGAGAGATGCCGTCAGTTTGAGCGTCTCCAATAGGGCATCATAATTGTTACGTAGTATGAGACCCGTTTCGTGGATTTGGATCGTCATGCTACTCTTTTGCTACCCACATAGAGAGAGGGTTAGGAGATTTATTGAGGGTCTTGCTCAGCCTATCTGATTGCAAATGGCTAAGGAGACAAGGAGCAATATATCTTTCTAGGATGCGGCCAATGTGGCCAGGAGAGTTGAGGTAGTTCTTGGATTGGGAGGTCAGGGGTCAGACAAGAGACCTCGCTATTCTCGTGGATTCAGCGGTGCCTCATCTGGAGGTAGGGTTACTTTTAGCAGAGGCCGTTCTTCCAGTCCATTCCATTCATCACTTCAAACATCCCATGGTGCCCTAGGTGGTCATGGCTCCTACGTGCTTTATTCTGATCAGTCAGCCCCTATCAGTGCACCTCCTCTCCAGAGTTTTCAGGGTGGTTATACAGGTTGACAAGGTCAATTTTCTGGCCAGCAGTCTCAGCAGCCGAAGTCTTGTTATATTTGTGGTGACCCGAGGCCCATTGCTAGATATTTCCCTCGTGTGTCAGATAGTTGTCAGTATCAAGGTTCTCGTGCTATAGTTCCGGCATCAGCTGCCGCACCACCTTCCCAACCAGCCAGGGGTAGGGGTAAGACAGCCAGAGGTAGGGGCTAGATTGTTAGAGGTGGAGGCTAGCCCGCTAGAGGTGGAGGTCCGTCTGTCAGAGGTCATCCTAGAGACATAGTTCAGGGTGGTGGGTCCCAACCCCGGTTGTATGCATTTACGTCCAGACCTGAGGTGGAGTCCTCCGATGATGTTATCACAGGTACCATTTCAGTTTGCAATAGAGATGCTTCAGTTCTGTTTGATCCGGGGTCTGCTTAATCTTATGTGCCATCTTATTTTGTTTTGTATTTGGTTGTGCCCCACGATTCCTTGAGCGTCCCAGTTTATGTGTCTACACCCGTGGGGGATGCTATTATTGCAGATCGTGTGTATCGCTCGTGTGTGGACGTTATTGAGGGTCTTGAAACCAGTGTAGACCTTTTGCTCCTGAATATGGTTGGTTTTGATGTCATATTGGGTTGGATTGGATGTCACCTTATTATGACATCTTGGACTGTCACGCCAAGACAGTGACATTATCTTTACCGGTGTTGCCTCGATTAGAGTTGAAAGGGACTCCTGGTCATTCTTCCAGCACGGTAATTTCTTATACCAAGGCTCGTCATATGGTCGAGAAGGGGTGTTTGGCTTATTTGGCTCATGTTCGTGATTCTAATGCTGAGGTTTCTTCTATAGATTCGATGCCTGTTGTTTTTAAGTTTCCCGAAGTATTTCTTGCAGACCTATCGGGGATGCCACCCGACAGGGACATTGATTTTTGCATTGATGTGGCATCGGGCACTCAGCCCATTTCTATTACTCCATACCGGATAGACCCACTAGAGTTGAAAGAATTGAAAGAACAAATGCAAGACTTGCTTGATAAGGATTTCATTAGACCTAGTGTCTCGCCCTGGGGTGCACCGATTTTGTACGTGAAGAAGAAGGATGGATCGATGAGAATGTGTATATATTACCAGCAGTTGAACAAAGTCACTATCAAGAATAAGTATCTATTCGAGAATTGATGATTTGTTCGATCAGCTATAGGGTGCCAGTGTGTTTTCGAAGATTGATTTGAGATCGGGCTACCATCAGTTGAAGATTAGGGCATCTGATGTCCCTAAGACAGCTTTTCGAATGAGGTATGGGCACTATGAATTTTCGGTGATGTTTTTTGGCTTGACTAATGCCCCAGCATCATTTATGGACTTGATGAATTGGGTTTTATGGACTTATCTGGATTCCTTCGTAATTGTGTTCATTGATGACATTCTAAAATACTCCCGCAGTCGGGAAGAGCATGAGCAGCACCTCCGGATAACGCTTCAGACCTTGAGTGAAAGTCAGTTGTATGCTAAAATTTCAAAGTGCGAGTTTTGGTTGGATTCAGTAGCTTTCTTGGGTCATATTGTAATAGTATAGGGTACTCAGGTAGATCCTAAGAAGGTAGAGGCGGTCAAGAGCTGGCCTAGACCTAATTCAGCCACGGAAATCATGAGCTTCTTTGGTTTGGCGGGTTACTACCGTCGTTTTGTGGAGGGGTTTTCATCTATAGAAGCCCCAAAAACTAAGTTGACTCAAAAGGGTGCCCCATTCAAATTGTCGGACAAGCGTGAGACGAGTTTTTAGAAGCTCAAGACTGCCTTGACTTCAACACCGGTATTGGTGTTACCATCAGGTTCAGGATCTTTCACGGTATATTGTGATGCCTCCCGTGTTGGGCTCGGAGCGGTATTGATGCAGGAGGGCAGGGAGATTACATATGCGTCTCGGAAATTGAAGGTTCATGAGAAGAATTACCCTATCCATGACTTAGAGTTGGTAGCCATTGTTCATGCACTAAAGATTTGGAGGCACTATCTTTATGGTGTGTCGTGTGAGATTTTCACGGATCATCGCAACCTTCAGTACTTGTTCAAGCAAAAGGATCTTAATTTGAGGCAGAGGAGATGGTTAGGGCTACTGAAAGACTATGACGTCACTATATTGTACCATCCAGGAAAGGCCAATGTGGTGGCCGATGCATTGAGTTGGAAGGCAGTGAGTATGGGCAGCCTGGCATTCATTCCAGTTGGTGAGAGGCCGTTAGTTTTAGATATTCAGAATCTGGCCAATCAGTTCGTGAGGTTGGATATTTCGGAGCCCATCCGTGTTTTAGCTTGTACAGTCGCTCGGTCTTCCTTATTCGAGCGTATCAGAGATCGGCAGAATGATGACCCTCACTTGATGCTCCTTAGGGACACAGTTCGACACGGTGGTGCCAAGTAGGTTATAGTTGGAGATGATGGTGTTTTGAGGATGCAGGGTCGAGTGTGTGTGCCTAATGTTGATGGGCTTCGTGAGTTAATTCTTGAGGAGGCTCACAATTTTAAGTATTCAATTCACTCGAGTGCTGCCAAGATGTACCAGGACCTGCGACAGCATTATTAGTGGCGAAGGATGAATAAGGATATTGTTGCTTATGTGGCTCGGTGCTTGAATTGTCAACATGTGAAGTATGAGCACTAGAGACCTGGTGGTTTGCTTCAGCAGATGGAGATTCTTGAGTGGCAGTGGGAGCGTATCACTATGGACTTTGTTGTTGGACTTCCACGGACTCAGAGGAAGTTCGACGCCATTTGGGTTATTGTGGATAGGCTGACTAAATCATCAAACTTCATTCCGGTGGAAAGTACTTATACCTCGGAACAGTTGGCAAAGATGTATATTCGGGAGATCGTTCGCCTCCACGATGTGCCCGTGTCTATCATTTCTAATCGGGGTATCCAGTTTACCTCACATTTTTGGAGGGTTGTTCAGCGTGAGTTGAGTACGCGGGTGGAGTTGAGCACAGCATTCCATCCTCAGACGGAAGGGCAGTCCTAGCGTACTATTTAGATCTTGGAGGATATGTTTCGCGCATGTGTTATCGACTTTGGAGGTTCTTGGGATCGTTTCTTGCTGTTAGCGGAGTTTGCCTATAATAATAGCTACCAGTCGAGCATTCAGATGGCTCCCTATGAAGCATTATATGGTAGACGGTTCAGATCGCCAGTTGGATGGTTTGAGTCGGGAGAGGCTCGATTGTTGGGTACATACTTAGTTTAGGAGGATTTGGACAAGGTCAAGATTATTCATGATCGCCTCTGTACAGCTCAGTCCAGGAAAAAGAGTTATGCCGACCGTAGAGTTCGTGATGTGTCATTCATGGTCGGAGAGAGTGTATTACTTCGAGTATCGCCCATGAAGGGTGTTATGCGGTTTGGGAAGAAGGGAAAGTTGAGCCATAAGTATATAGGGCTATTTGAGATTCTCGAGAGAGTGGAGAAGGTAGCCTATAGACTTGCATTGCCTCTAGGGTTATCCTCAGTTCATCAGGTATTCCATGTGTCTATGCTCCAGAAATATCATGGTGACCCGTCCCACGTGTTAGATTTCATCTTTGTCCAATTGGACAAGGATTTGACCTATGAGGAGGAGCCGGTAGCCATTCTAGACCGGCAGGTTCGTCAGTTAAGGTCAAAGAGTTACCCTTCAGTTCGAGTGCAGTAGAGAGGTCAGCTTGTTGAGGCAGCTACTTGGGAGTCCGAGTCTGACATGCGGAGTAGATATCTACACTTGTTCGCCATTTCAGGTACTTTTCTATGTCCGTTCGAGGACGAACGTTTGTTTTAGAGGTGGAGATTGTGATGACCCAAAGGGTCATCTTTTGATTTAAGACTCCATTCCGGGCTCGTTAGACTTAAAAACATTATTTTAATTCACCTCTAGTTGTGTGTGCAGGCGGGCGTGAATCTGGAAAGCCTTTATGTGAAAATATATGAAATAATAATTTTTGAGAGTTAAAATTAATTTTTAGTTGACTTTGGTCAACGTTTTGAGTAAACGGACCCGGACCCGTGTTCCGAGGGTCCCGGGAGGTCCATAGTAAAATATGGGACTTGGGCGTATGCCCGAAATTGAATTCCGGGGTCCATAGCTCGATAAATGATTTTTTGATGAAAATTGTTAAACTGAAATTTAAAGGAATTAAAGAAATTGATTAATGTTTGAACTCGTTGGTATCGGGCCCGTATTTTGGTTCTAGAGCCCTGTGCATGTCTATTGTAACATATATGTCATGTCTGTGAAATTTGGGGGAAATCGGAGTTTATTTGACATGATTCGGACGTCCGGTTGAAAAGATAGTGAATTTGAAATATTCTTGAGGAATTCATGAGTTTTGCTTCTAAATCCATAGTTTTAGGTGTTATTTTAGCGATTTGATCGCACGAGCAAGTCTGTAGGATGTTTTTAGACTTGTGTGCATGTTTGGTTTGGAGCCCCGAGGGCTCGGGTAAGTTTCAGGTAGGCTTCGAAATGTTTTAAACTTAGAAAAATCTGGTGAGTTGTTGTTTCTGGTGCACTGATGCATTGTGCTTCGCGATCGCGAAGCCTCTCTCGCGGTCGCAAATGCGGAGCTTGGGGGGTTAGCTCTTCACGAACGTGTCTGGCCTCACGCGAACAAGTAGTGTTTTGGAAGCTGGGCTGGAACCATCGAGTTGCTCTTCGCGAACACGGCCACTGGGCCGCGAATGCAATGGTCAGGTGGCTAAGCATCGCTAACGCGAACAGCACATCGCGAACGCGTAGGCCTTTGGGCCGCAAAGCTCCGCGAACGTAACAGGCCCTTCGGGAACGCGAAGAAGGCCTGTCCAGCGATTAAAACAGAACTTAAAAATGGGAATTTGGCCATTCTTTCATATTTTCAAAATCAAGGAGGCAGAGGCGATTTTCAAGAGACAAGTTCTTCCCCAAAGTGTTGGTAAACAATACTTAACTACTTTCTTCCAATTTCCCATTGTATTTCATCAATTTCCAACTAAAAATCTAGGGTTTTCATGGTAGAAATGGGAGTTTGGATAGAATCAGGGAATTTTGCATAATTGGAATTAAGACCTCGAATTTGAGGTCGGATTTCGAAACTAACTACATATTCGGGCTCAGGGTGAACGGGTCAACGGATTTTGGTCCGAACCTCGAGTTTGGACCAAGCGGGCCTGGGTCGATTTTTAACTTTTTTGGGAAAACTTAGGAAAACCATGATTATGCATTAAAGTTAATTCCTTTAGCAATAATTAATGATCTTGAACTAATTATTATTAGGTACGAGTGGGTTGGAGGTGAATTCTAAAGGAAAAGTTGTACTCGAGCAGTGAGTGACCTGCGAAATCGAGGTAAGTGTAGTGTCTAACCTTAGCTTGAGGGATTAGGTATTGTGTGACTACTTTCTAATTGTTTTGTTGTTAAATATGATATATAGGTGAGGTGAAGAGTACCTATACTTTGTGGTCGAGTCATAACATGCGAGTGAAAGTTCAGTCTTGCTATTCTTGTTGTCTTAAAGCCTATTATCTATGCTTATTGTTGCTATTGAGATGTTGGAAGATTTGTATCCGGTTCCACCAAGATGGATAATATTGTGAATATCGATTTGAGGTTGAGGTATTAAATGGTGAAAGTAATTATGAGGAAATACTGATTTCTTGTAAAATTTCTCTTTATCTGTTGTTAATGATTCTGTGATTGGTGAGGAAGAGTGTAAAGCACGAAGGGTGATGTTGTGCATAATTTATTTATATTGTGAGGAAGAGTGTAAAGCATGATGTTTAACCAAAGAATTAGATCCTTTGACCAAAGCTATTTTTAGGATGAACGCGGGTTACTGATAATCAAAGAAATTATATTGAATAAAGAGGTCTAAGTAAAAGACAATAGAATGATATGCTGAAAAGTAAAGTAGGTTGTCTTCGAAGTTCAGATCCCCATTACAAGTTACATTCCCTTCCTTTATATAGGGGGTTTCTTAATATAACGTTTGATTCTTGCAATGATCGCTCATTAATGACTAATTATTACATTAATGAGGCGTTATAAAGGGTAACAGTAACTGTTATGTGAAAGTTACATAATGTATAGGTCATTAACTAAGGATTCTCGAATCTACCCGTAGCTCTGTCCGGTTTCACTTTGACTGTGTCTCTTCCTCGTCTTGATTAGGTTGAGTTCCCCGTAGCTGATGAACTCAAAGGTTTATTGAACCGTGCCTCTTTGTTTCGTTCCTCTTTATAGAATCATATCTAGCTGTCACGTTTTCCTTGATCCACGTAGCTGGCTGAGTAGTCAAGAGTCAGATTACGTGTGAGACTCTTTTTTACCAATACAGATAGTCCCTCCACTTACCATGTATTTATCGATTAATATTTGGTAAGTGGATACATATTTATGGCGGGAATATTTTGCCGCCGCTTTTTCTCGAAGTATTGTATCCTTCCATGAACATAGGCATTGTTTGTCACTTCCATTTAATGCACATACCACGTGTCCTTCTCGGATTGGTTCTGCAATTATTCGGCGTCTTTTAGGGCTTTTTACGGCTGCGTCAGTCCCAAAGTGACATCTTCGATTATGACTTTTCATCATTATTTTTTCCATGTTTGATGGTTGCCCTTAAGTATAAATACCCTTCTTCTTTTCTTTACTTTCATGAAACACTTTCTAACTTGTCTCTTTTACTTGTAAAGAATTTTTCATTGCTTTTGTAAACATGTCTTCTTCAAATCAACCCAAAAGAGTAATAGATGTAGAGAACTTAACACCTTTTTCTTCTACGACCAGGAGTCGAAGGGGTGGTAGACTAAAGAGTCTAGGGTCCACTCCTTCCAGAGTCTCTTCTTCCTCTCAAATAATCTCCCCTCCTTCTGCCAGGTCTCTAGTTTCTCCTAGTGCTAGGGCTTCCCGTTCTTTGTCTAGAGGTAGAGATGAACACATTCGTGAACCCCGAGTTGATGAGATTATTCCCGCTGAATTTGTCTTTACTAGGGACAATCAAGTTCTGGTGGATCAGTCTTCTTCTCTTGATAATGTCGAGAGATACCCAACCATTATTACTGAAGGTCAGATTTCCTTAGTTTGTAGGGAATGTTTTTGGAGGTCTGATTTCCCTGTCTACATTCCGAATAGTAATCAAAGATTTACGTCTTACAAGACGGGATATTCTTTTGTTTATACGCACCCTTTCACTTTAGGGTTAAGACATCCCATTGATCCGGTCATAATTGAGTTTTGTCGTTTCTTCAATATTGCTTAGGATAAGTTGGTACGCTTGTGTGGCGAGTTGTTGCATGTCTTAGGAGTTTAGCTTCTTTAGCCTCGGTTCCTTTTACTTTTATCCATCTCATTCATCTCTACTCTCCTGTCCTATTTCGTCAAGGGGTTTTTACTCTAGCTGCTCGGAGTAAAAGAGTGTTGGTAACCCCTGGAGATGATAAGGACAGAGGTTGGTACCTCCGGTACGTCGTTGTACCCACTGTTGGTTTAGTGGGTGAGGAAAATCTTCCCTTCCCTGAGAAGTGGAATCGTTTGAGTATATTTTAGCTCACATTTATTTGCTTTTCTTCTTTTTTATTTGAGATGTTTTATTAACACCGTATTTGTTTCTTCTTCTTTCACCAATCTTGGGTACTATTGAGAATATCTCCGGTATCCGTGATTGGGTAGAGAAATTGTTGTATGTTGCTTCTTCGGAAGAAAGATCTTGGAAGTACTTCGCTGGGAATTATGGTTGGCAAATGAAGACCCACAGTAAGTAAAGCTTTTTTTTTTACTTATTTTCTTACTCGAGCCTTTTTCCTTCTTGCTTAATCTTTCCCTTTCTGATAGGATTTTCTGCTCGTGGGGTGTCTGCTACGTCTATTCCAAAGATGTCTTTAGACCAGGCCCAAGAGATTATTGTTGGTTCGTCTTCCTCAAAGAGGAAGGTTGGTGAATCCCGTTCCGAAGAAGAAGAAGAAGAAGAAGAAGAAGAAGAAGAAGAAGAAGAAGAAGAAGAAAATGAGGGTGATTTGGTGCATAGGTCACGAAGAAGGCGGGTGGTTTTGGACGACGAGTCTACACCCATGACTTTTCCTTCCGTGTATGCAGTTAGACCCTCAACCTCTGAAGATGTTTCACAGTCCCCTGTTCATGATTCTGTAGAGTACTTATTTCATGAAGGTTTTAACCTTGGCTCCGATGATGTCCCTTTGGCCGCTATCTTTCCTGCTTCTTTAAGTGAAGTTGTCTCATCTGCCCCTCGTGTCTCTTCCGCTCCACTGGCTATTACTGCCTCTGTAGTTGCTTTGGCCGTGGCTTCCTCAACTCTTCAATCCTCTGTGCCTGTTGTTTTGCCCGCGGCTTCTCCAATTCCTCAACTCTCCGTGCCTGTTGTTGTTTCATCTATGCCTGCTTTCGTGCCTTCCGTTAGGGAAGTAGGGTCTTCCAGCAGGGAGATGCGGAGGGTAATAATAGAAGTTCCAGTTGAGGGAAGTCTTTTCAAGAAAACGGGCGAGCCCGAAGTGTGGCTCAAACCTTTGATA
Organism: Nicotiana undulata; assembly: GCA_005239495.1. Lineage (NCBI taxonomy): Eukaryota > Viridiplantae > Streptophyta > Magnoliopsida > Solanales > Solanaceae > Nicotiana > Nicotiana undulata. Next base: position 31,124 of record ML273497.1, read on the forward strand.
GGTCTCACAGAGAAAACCAAGCTAGCCAGCCACACAGCTCTTACATGGGCCAATGAAGTTGTGCATACCTCCTTGAAGGTATGGTGCAATTTATTCCATTTCCATATATGAATTTTACCATATCTAAATAATTTATCATATCTAATTGATTTATTTCTTGTAGATCAATCTTATTGGTATGGAGCTTATGAAGAGGATCTCGAATTTGGATCAGGAGACAAAAGAGTTGCGGGCTAATTTTGACAACTTGAAGGCACAGTATAACAATTTAAGAATTGATATGGATGCCTTAGAGGAGGAAAGGAGTACCTTGAAGATACAGATGAGGATTATGGCAGCGGAACTGGCAGTGGAGAGGGCTTCTTCAACTCAGGCTGATAAGGATAAGGGTCTTTTGGAATCTTCATTTGCTGAACAACTGTCTCGAGTTTCGGAGGAGATTAGGTACTTGAAAGATTTTCTAGGGCAGAAGGAGGAATATTCTGGCGAGCTCGTACAATCACTCTCTCGGACTCAAGAAGAACTGCTTAATGCATTAGATAGAGTCCAAACTTTGGAAGAGTCGATTGTGCCTTTGAAGGCTGCCCATGAGGCTGCCGAAGCGGAGAAGGATGGGCTAAAGGCCGAGCTTCAAATATGGGCAAAAGATTACGACGATCTCGAAGAAGCGGTTGCTGTCGATGTGAGCTGGGCATATATGAATTCTCGCCTTGACACATTGACGGAAATGAGTCAAGAGGGTTTCGACCTTAGTGCTGAAAAAGCTAAAACCAAGGAAGCCATGGAGAAGGCTCAACAAGGTCTTAACCTCTCTTTGCCTGATGGTGAGACTTCTGCCGCTCATGCCTCTCCATCCCAAGTTTCTCCCGTTCTTTCTGCCGATGAAGAAGTCAATCCTCCTCCTCAAGAAGATTAAAGCTTTGGTTCTCTTTTTTTTTTAATTGGATTGGTAGTTACCTCCAGCTCCATCGGGGGTAAATTTGGATCTTGCTAAAGTCCCCAACTGAAAACTTAGAGGCACCTTCAAATGTAAAAATTATATATGGGGCTAAGTACTAGTTAGTACTTAGTTCTTACGTAGCCGCTCTTTTTGATATATATACGCAAATTATGACTTTTCTGTTTTGAGCTTTTGTTTTACTCTCAAGTCTTTTGCATGTTTTGATTTTTCAGGTTTTTAGTTGTACCTCTAAACTTTCGCATAAAGATGCCAAAATCACTCGAGCCTTTTCATAGTAGGCACGGTGTTTGTAAGCCTTGTTTATAATAGGCTTTACTTATAAAAGAGGGCCCTTTTTTATTGAAATTTAATGCAGAAGACGTCTCAACCTCATAGTAATGCAATAGAGTGATAGGAATTTCTCACATGTTTAAGAATGTTTCTTGAGGGAAGTTTTTTGTTTGAACTTCCACGACATTTTACAGGTGTTTCGATTATTGTCTAAAACTCATGTTGCAACTGTTTTCTTTTAATAGATTTGATATACACTTGTATTTCATAACTGTTTTTCATAGGTAACAGTTTTATCGAATTAATACAAGGAAACAACTGTTTTTCATTAGTAATAGTTTTCATAATGATTAGGGGCTTTTGTCCGTAACTGTTTTTGTTGACAACAGTTTTTTAATAAGTACGAGAGAAATGCTTTTTCATTCGTAATTGTTTTATTTGATAACAATTTTCTGAACATATACAAGGATTTTGATCTTTCATCCGTAACTGTTTTATTTGATAACAGTTTTCTATATGAGTACAAAGATTTCGTAACTGTTTTTAGTCACAACATTTTTTTGATTGAGTACAATGATGATTATCTTTTACCCTTAACTGTTTACAACAGTTTTGAATAAGTACAAAGATGTGCATTTTTTTTTCTCGTAGCTATTATTTTGCCCTTCAACCTGAACATCGTTCGAAGGTTTTTGAATTTTAGGTCTTCAGTTTCTTCAATTTTGCTCGTATCACTTGACTTGTTGGGTAGATGGATCTTTAGGCTCGAGTTTTGACTTTCCGATAGTCTTTTTTGCTTCGTTTTAGCCTTTCATACTGTATAGTCCCCCAAATGTTTGAGCTTTGAAGAATGAAATCTCGAGCACTTGATTATTCCTTCCTTGTGGTCCTTTTCCTGAAAAGGAAAATCGTACGGGACTCGAAGGTATATAGTTTTTTAGATGATGTCTGCTTAACCTTTAAAATGTCCATCAGAAAGTGTAACCCTAGACCGGGAATTGTGTTATTTCCTCGCGGCTTTGCAGGTCTAATATCATCATCTGATCGGGGATACTTCTTTTCCTTAGAAGTAGTACTTCTTCAAGTGGATGGCGTTCCAGCTTGTTGGTAGGATTCTGTCGTCCATGGCTTCCAACTCGTAGGCACCCTTCCCAGCTATGCCTCGAACTTTGTAAGGTCCTTCCCAATTCAGACTTAGCTTTCTTGCACCAGCTTCTTTTGTCGATTGAAAGGCTTTTTTGAGCACGAAGTCCCCAATCTTGAAGTATCTGAGATGAGCTTTACGGTTTTAGTATCGCTCTATGATTTGCTTTTGAGCTGCCATCCGTATTAATACTGCTTTCCTTCGTGGTTCGAGCAGGTCCAGATTGGTCCTTAATTCATCGTCGTTTGTTTCTTCCGTAGCTGTTATAACCCTTATGCTTGGTTCGCCAATCTCCACGGGTATTAAGGTTTCTGAGCCATAAACAAGTGCGAAAGGAGTTTCTCCCGTGGCCGTTTTTGACGTTGTTCTGTTTTCTCATAATACCGCTGCTAATTCATTAGGCCAATTTCCTTTGGCTTTACTTAACCTCTTCTTTATATTGTTGATGCTGATTTTATTCGTTGACTCAGCTTGACCATTAGCCACGGGATGATATGGCATTGAGGTAATTCGTTTAATTTTCCAACTTTCAAAGAATTCTGTGATTTGAGAACCTATGAATTGTGGGCCATTATCATATACGATCTCCTTCGGTATCCCAAAGCGGCATATTATGTTTTGCCATAAGAAGCTTTTAACTTCCTTTTCCCGCACCTGTTTGAATGTTTCTGCTTCTACCCATTTTGTGAAATAATCGGTAAGCACGAGTAGAAACCACACATGTCCTTTAGCTGGGGGAAGGGGTCCCACTATATCCATCCCCCATTTTATGAAGGGCCATGGGGATATGATTGGATGCAATAGTTCTGTTGGTCGATGCATATTATTGGCGAACCTCTGGCACCTGTCGCATTTGGATACGAAGTTTTCGGCATCCTCTTCCATCTTAGGCCAATAATACCCGGCTCTTATTAGGGGTTTTACCAATGATCTTGCTCCCGAATGATTTCCACAATGTCCTTCATGGACTTCTCTTATCACGAACTCTGTTTGATTAGGTCCGAGGCATTTAGCTAGGGGTCTTCCAAACATCTTGCAATACAATGAGTTGTGAATGAGACAGTACCGTGCAGCTTTGTGGCGAAGTGCTTGAGATGCTTTCTTGTCTTCAGGTACGGTACCATTCTGCAAAAAATTAAGAATTTCGTTTCTCCAATCCCAGGTTAAATTGTTGAAAGTTACCTCATTTTTGTCCTGGTCGATTGCTGAATGGAATAGATGGACGGCGATTGTATTGTCTTTATTTGTACTTCTGTAACTGCTGTGAGGTTTGCTAATGCATCTGCCTCTGTATTTTCTTCTCTAGGTATTTGTATTACCTTCCATGTTTTGAATTGTCTTACGAACTCTCTTTCTCTTTCTAGATATTGTTGCATCCGAGTCTTTCGAGTGATGTAAGTCCCCTGCATTTGATTTACTACCAGTTGGAAATCGTTGTTGATTACGATTCGCTCAATTGATATTTCTCGTGCCAGTTCTAGGCCTGCAATGATAGCTTCGTACTCTACTTCATTGTTAGTTATAGGTCGTGTCTTCTCACTCGTGGGTGATATTAAGACTATGCCTAAACCGGCACCTTTTATATTGGAAGAGCCATCTGTAAACAGGGTCCACAGACCCGGATTAGCACCGTTAAAGAATTGTAACTCCTTTTCTACTTCAGGAATAATATTATTACTAAAGTCGGCAACAAAATCAGCTAATATTTGTGACTTAATTGCAATCCTAGGCTGATATATTATTTCATGCTTACTTAATTCTATGGCCCATTTGGCTAATCTTCTTGACAGTTCTTGCTTATGCAATATATTCCTTAAAGGATAAGAAGTCACAACAGTGATTGGATGGCATTGAAAATAGGGTCGTAATTTTCTAGATGCCATTATTAAGGCTAAAGCTAACTTTTCTAGATGTCGATATCTGGTTTCAACATCTAGTAAAGTTTTACTTACGTAATAAATAGGTGATTGTTTACCTTCGTCTTCTCTTACTAGTACTGCACTTACATCAATTTCTGAGATAGCTGGGTAGATGTACAATCTTTCCCCTTCTTTTGGCTTTGACAGAAGCGGAGGTTTTGATAGATAATCCTTCAAATTCCTGAGGGCTTGTTGACATTCTTCAGTCCATTCGAACTGATTTTGCTTTTTGAGAACTGAAAAGAATTTAAAACTTTTTTCGGAGGACCTGGAAATAAATCTTCCCAAAGTCGCTATTCTTCCTGTCAGTCTTTGAACTTCTTTTTTGTTTGTTAGTATATCAGGTATTTCTTCTATAACTTTAATTTGAGCGGGATTTACTTCTATTCCTCTGTTTGATACAAGGAAACCCAAAAATTTACCTGATTGTACTCCAAAAGCGCATTTTTCTGGATTCAACTTCATGTTATACCTGCGTAAAATGTCAAAAGTAATAGAGAGGTGCTGGAAGTGGTCTTCCGCCCGTGTTGATTTTACCAACATATCATCAATGTAAACTTCCATCGTTTTTCCCAGATGTTCTTGGAACATTTTAGTCACTAGCCTTTGATAGGTTGCTCCAGCATTTTTAAGCCAAAAGGCATCACTTTATAGCAGTAAGTCCCCCTGTTCATAATGAAGGAGGTTTTTTCTTCGTCTGAGGGATCCATTTTAATCTGATTATAACCGGAATATGCATCTAGAAAGCTTAATAATTCATGACATGCGGTAGCATCAATCATTTGATCTATATGCGGTAATGGGAATGAATCTTTGGGGCATGCTTTATGTAAATCGGTATAATCTGCACATACCCTCCATTTTCCATTCTTCTTAGGTACCACCACAGTATTAGCTAACTAGTTAGGGTACGTTACCTCTCGTATTGAACCAATTTTCAAGAGTTTCCGTACCTCCTCATCAATTACTTGATTCTTGAATGGTCATTGCTTTCTTTTCTTCTACTTAACAGGTACGAAGGATGGATCTTCATTTAGTTTATGAGTCATCACTTCGGGTGGAATACCTGTCATATCTGAGTGGGACCACGCAAAGCAATCTGTGTTAGCTTTTAAATAATCAATTAACGTACCTTTTTGATTGGGACTCAGCCTCGTGCCTACATACACCTTTTGTTCAAACAATGGAACAGCTTCGAGCCCTTTCGTAGTTGTTTTGATGTGTTCGTCTTCTTCCGCTTCATGAATGACGTCCGATCTAGAGTCTAACATCTATATGGTCCGACGCATCTCCCGCGGTGACTAGATTCACCTTCTCGTGGGTATCTCTTCCCATACCTATATGGTTAGTAATTTTTTCCGTACCTGTTTGGCCAGTGACATCTGCTTGAAAGATTTCTCTATCTTCTGGTTCTTCCGTCCCTTTTTTGTTATAAAGTGTCACGGAATTTATATTTCTGGAGGTCTGTTGATCACCTCTAATTTGTCTGATTCCCCATTCTGAGGGGAATTTGATTACCTGATGTAAGGTGGATGGTACTGCTTTCATGTCATGGATCCAAGGCCTTCCCATAATCACATTATAAGCCATGTTAGTATCAATGACTTGGAATTTGGTGTTCTTAGTTACTCCCTCAGCGTAAGTGCTAAGTTCGATTTCTCCTTTGGTTATCACCGTAGAGTTATCAAACCCTGATATGGCTCGTGACTTTGGGATCACCTAATTTCCCATGAGCATTTCTTCCACGACTCTTAACAAGATGATATTAACTGAACTTCTTGGATCAATCAACACTCTTTTAATGTTAGTGTCATGAATGAGTAGGGATATTACCAGGGCATCATTATGGGGAAGCATTAGTCCACCAAAATCTGCATCGTCAAAGGTTATCTCATCTTCGATTGGATCTTCTCGAGCCCGCTTTCCGTGGGTAATTGTGACCTTTGATGATAATTGGCAATTTATTCTGTTTACTTCTTCTCCTCCATGTATCACATTGACGGTTCTCTTTGGAAAGGGAGGTTTGGGGGCTCCTGCCTGTTCTTCATATATGCCTGTTTACCTTTATCACTAAACAATTCTATTAAATATCCCTGTTTCAATAAATGTTCTATTTCACCTTGTAAAAATCTACAATCCGCAGTGTGCCCGTGATCGTTATGGAATTCACACCAGAAATCCGGGTTCCTTTTATTTGGATTTGATCGCTGCATTTAACTTTATCTCCCATATTTCTTAATATTGAGACAAGTTCAGGAGTACTTACATTAAAGGTATGATCCCCAATTCGGGCATTACCTCTAGGTCGTTCATCTCGATCTTTACTAGATCTAGATGAGGATGAGCCCACGTCTCTTCCTGGTGGTCTATAGTATGACCTTGTGTTTTCGAACCTGGGACGAGTTTCACGTCCTGAGGGTCCTAAGTAAGGACCGTACCTATTTTTACCTGATCTCCTATCTGATTCAGGACGTCTGGATTTGGAATGATTTTCATCTCTCGAACGAGCAATGATATATTCTTCTATTTTGAGTTTAGTGTTATACCTGTTATATACATCATTCCACGTTGTAGCTGGGAATTCTCTTAGACTTTCCTTGAGTCGTCTCGTGGCTTCCGAACTTTTATCATTTAAGTTACTTGCAAATGCCATGGCTGCCCAATTATCAGGCACCTTGGGTAATTGCATTCTTTCTCGTTGGAACCTGTCTACAAATTCGCGGAGTAGTTCCGTGTCTCCTTGCTTTATTTTGAATATGTCTTCCATTCTTTTCTCAACTTTTTGTGCACCAGAGTGTGCTTTTATAAATGAATCTGCAAGCTCTGCAAAAGAGTCAATAGAATTTTCAGGGAGAAGAGAATACCAGGTTAGGGCTCCTTTGGTGAGTGTTTCTCCAAATATTTTGACAAGGACTGATTCAATCTCCTATTTTGTTAGGTCATTGCCCTTTACTCCAGTAGTGAAAGCGGTCACATGGTCACGTGGGTCAGTTGTTCCATCATATTTAGGAACGTCGGGCATTTTAAACCTCTTGGGTATAGGCAAGGGTGTTGCACTTGGCTTCCAAGGTTGTTGAGAATACCTATCAACATCAATGTCTTTGATAATAGGCGGTACTCCAGGTATTTGCTCGATTCGATCATTATGCTCCCTCATCTGTTTCTGCATGGTTAGTAGTAAATTTTGTAATTCAGAGTCATTAGTCATACCCGGTCTCGCTTCGAGAGATTCGTTAGGGGTGTCACCCCTTGCCGAGTTTACCAATCCAGGCTGAGAATTTTCCCCGGTGACTGTATTTTTTGGAGGTGGTGTCAGTGATGCAGGTGGTGTTGTTGGTAGTCCCCTTGCAAATTCTTGCAAAGCTTGTCACACGTACTCTGCAATCATTTGTTTTATTCGATTTTGCTCTACTGTTTGCTCATTATTATTACAGTTGTTGTCAGATCTTTCTGGGGATGGTTCCCTTGAACCACGAGGGGTTCCTTGAGGTGATGGAACCGGGGTTCCATTCCTCTGTAGGTTGTTGTCGTTGGAGTTAGACATCGTTTTAGAGGATATCAATAGAAAAGTGAACAAAGATTATCAGATTCCCGGTAACGGAACCAATTTGTTTAACCAAAAAATTAGATCCTTTGACCAAAGCTATTTTTAGGATGAACGCGGGTTATTGATAATCAAAGAAATTATATTAAATAAAGAGGAATAAGTAAAAGACAATAGAATGATATGCTGAAAAGTAAAGTAGGTTGTCTTCGAAGTTCAGATCCCCATTACAAGTTACATTCCCTTCCTTTATATAGGGAGTTTCTTAATATAACGTTTGATTCTTGCAATGATCGCTCATTAATGACTAATTATTACATTAATGAGGCGTTACAAAGGGTAACTGTTGTGTGAAAGTTACATAACGTATAGGTCATTAACTGAGGATTCTCGAATCTACCCGTAGCTCTGTCCGATTTCACTTTGACTGTGTCTCTTCCTCGTATTGATTAGGTTGAGTTCCCATAGCTGATGAACTCAAAGGTTTATTAAACCGTGCCTCTTTGTTTCGTTCCTCTTTATAGAATCATATCTAGCTGTCACGTTTTCTTGATCCACGTAGCTGGCTGAGTAGTCAAGAGTCAGCTTACGTGTGAGACTCTTTTTTACCAATACACACGAAGGGTGAAGCTGTGCATAAAATACTTATATGTTGAGGTTGAGAGTAAAAGAACGAAGGGTGATGTCGTGCATTCTTATTTATAATCTGGTGAGGATGAGAGTAAAAGCACGAAGGGTGATGACATGCATTCTATTTATTATTTGGTAAGGCTGAGAGTAAAAGCACGAAGGGAGTTGCCGTGCAAATTTCCTTTCTATTTTAATTTCTTAATTTGTTTGTTTATCATTGTTTATTTCTGTCTTTTTGTTTTCTCACTCCTTATGTTAAAATTGCCCACTGTATGTCCCCTTCCCATTAATTGTTGTATTAATTCTTTATTTGTTGTTACTTCCAATAGCATGATTATATATGTCCAGGTTTTTATGTGGTGTCTTATCCTAGCCCCATCACTACGTCGCCGAGGTTAGGCTCGACGCTTACCAGTACATGGAGTCGGTTGTACTGATACTGCACTTTGCACTTCTTGTGCAGATCCAGGTTCAGGTCAGAGTTGATTTTGAGTAGTAGCTGACACTTCCGCGCGGAGACACGAGGTAGATCTGCCGACGTCCACAGATTCCTGGAGTCTCTTCCTTATTATTCAGTTGTTGTTTTATTTAGTTAAAAACAGTTATATATTTTCTTTCAGCCAAATACTTGTAGTAATTCTTAGTAGTTCGTGAATTGTGACTCCAAACCCTGGGTAGCAAGATATTAGTATTAGTTTCGTAGTATAGTTTCATTATTTCATATATTATTTTGGTATTATATGTTGGATGGTAGAAAGACTTCGTATATGTTTTAATTTTTTTAAACGTCGCAACCCTCTAATGTTGGCTTGCCTAGCAAGAATAGCGTTAGGCGCCATCATGGTCCCGACGGTGGGAATTTGGGTCGTGACAACAAAGCTCGTATGAAAATAAATACATCTTATTTTCTAAATATACATAAACATATTTATAAATCTAACGCTATCGGGAACAAAAGGTAGCTATAACCGGAACGCAAGTACATCTTCACTGCCAGCTTCCGCCAGATACAACAACATCAGCTCCAAAATTTGCGTGCAAGGTGCAGAAGTATAGTATTAGTACAACCGACCCTATGTACTCAATAAGTAACAAGCCTAACCTTAGGTTGAAAGTAGCGACGAGCATGGACAACGGTCAGAGTCCGACACCAATAGCCAAGAACAACTATGATGACCCAAGGGGTCATTTTATGAATTAAGACTTTATTTCAGGCTTATTAGGATTAAAATGATTATTTTTTATTACCTCGAATTGTGTGTGCAGTCCGAGCGTGAAACCGGAAAGCTTTAATGTGAAAATATGAGAAAACAATAAATTTTAGAGTTAAATTTGGTTTTAGTTGACTTTGGTCAACAATTTGAGTGAACGGACTCGGATCTCTATTTCGACAATCTCGGGAGGTCCGCAGTAAAATATGGGACTCGGGCGTATGCCCGGAATTTGATTTCGAGATCCCTAGCCTTAGAAAACAATTTTTGAAGAAAATTGTTATACTGAAATTTTAAAGGAAATAAAGAAATGATTATTGTTTGAACTCATTGGTATCGGGTCCGTATTTTGGTTCTGAAACCCGGTACAGGTTTGTTATAATGTGAAAGTCGTACTTGTGAAATTTGATGAGAATCGGAATTGATTTGATGTGATTTGGACGTCCGGATGAGAAATAGTGAAATCTGAGTGTTCTTGAGGAAAATCTTTATTTTGGGGTTGAAATTGTAAATTTTGATGTTATTTCAATGATTTGATCGCACGAGCAAGTACATATGATGTTTTTAGACTTGCGTGCATGTTTGTTTTGGAGCCCCGAGGGCTCGGGTGAGTTTCGAGTAGGCCACGGAGTGTTTTGACACTTAGAAAAATAACTGGAATTTGAAAGGTTGCAGGTTCAGCTCTCTGAACCTAAAGGCGTGGCCGCATTTAGAATTCCGCTACAGCGGACCAGGTTCCGCTGCATCGCCCAGTTTTCCGCTGATAGCTATGGGCAGGGACCAGATGCGCATATAAATACAGGACTTTTAATTATTTTACCACTTTTCAAAAATAATAAAACTCTAGAGCAAAAGAGGCGATTTTCCAAAATATTTTTCTTCCACAAATCATTGGTAAGTGATTTCTAACTCATCTCTTTCAATCCTTAACTACTTTTTACAAGATTTTAACCTAGAATCTAGAAATTTTCATGGTAGAATTAGAGTTTTTGGGGAAAACTTAGGAAACCCATTATTTTTCAATAAAGTTAACTCCTTTAACAATAATTAATGATATTAAACTCAATTACAATTAGATACGAGTGAATTGAAGGAAAGTTCTAAAGGAAAAGTTGTGATTGAGCAGGAAGTGGCCTGCTGAATTGAGGTAAGTGCTTGGTTTAACCTTGACTTATGGGAATAGGATCCCCAACCTAATTTCTATGTGAAATTGCATGTCTCTGGTGTATAGGTGAGGTGATGAGTATCTATGCACCACCAAATTACCTGCTTAGCATGATCCCTTCCCCATCCCCAATTATTTGATCCTTGATTTACTTGTTTGCATGATTTCTATGCCTCCGTGTCTACTTGTTTTCATCAACTTGTTGTTAAGCATTGTTTTATGAAATTTGAAATTATTTGTCGTTATCCTGGATTCATTGTGTTATATGAAAGGTTGAGCTGGTTGAAAGTGTTCTACGAAATCTATAAATTCTGGTTGGTTTCACTGTGAAATGATAATTGATGAGGTTTATGAGTAATACGACCTTCTGATTACACTTGTTGAGAAAATTATTATTATGAAAGGAAGTGGATTGAATTGTGAAATATTTTATAAACAAAGTGATGAAATTGTTTGGTGGGAGCGGGTTGCATGCCGCAACAACGAGTGATAAGGGTGGACAGGCGGGATCGGGTTGCACGCCGCAACAGGAGAAATAAGGGTGATATGTGTATAGGGAGGAGTAATAAGGGAGGACAAGTGGGAGCAGGTTGCGCGCCGCAACAAGGAGCAATAAGGGAGAATACTTATGATTTACTTATTTTAAACACAAGGAATGGAAAACATACTATTTTACTCTATTGTTTTTCTCATATTTGGTACCTATGGTTATTTTAAAAGTGAAATTGGAAATGTGGAAACCTATGTGAGAATTGGTTATAGGTGAGACCTGGAAAAGGTGGCTGAGTTTATTTTTCATTGCTTCAGTTTATTACTTTGTTTGGTTTAGAAGCATTTTCCTGCTTTATGTTACAATATGCACAAGGTTATGTTATAAAACGCTCCACCGTAGCCTCGCCACCACTTCGTCAAGGTTAGGCTCGGCACTTACTCAGTACATGAGGTCGGTTGTACTGATACTACACTTGGCCCTCTTTTGTGTAGATCCAGGTACTGGTCAAAGCTGATCCTTTTGAGGATAGTTGAGCATTCACGCGGAGACACGAGGTAGATCTGCTGGCGTCCGCAGATTCCTGGAGTCTTCTCCTATTTTATTTAGACATTGTTTTTAGTTCATTCAAAAATAGAATTACACTTTCCATCCATTTATTTGTAGCATTCTATAGTAGTTCACGAAATTGTGACACCAGACCTTGGGGTAGTTTATAGTTATTATTATTAGCTTGTGGCTCGTTTATTATTCCAAATATTATTTATGATGTCAGTTATTTGAAAGCATTTATTTTAAACTGTTTATTCATGTTTAGGTAAGTATTCAAATGAAAAGGTTAATTAAATTCTAACATTGGCTTGCCTAGCAAGTGTGGTGTTAGGCGTCATCACGATCCCGAGGGTTGGGAATTTGGGTCGTGACAACAACTCGTAACAGTATAATGAAAACGGTACAAGTAATACTAAAGATATGGTACTCATCTCGTTTATAGTTATGGAAAATAGGCATGTTTTTCGGGTATAAGAGTAAAACCCAAATATTTTGCCAAAAGCATCAAAATGTGAGTATGTCAGAAAACTAATCCTAGAACATTCAACAAAAGGTAAGGTGTTTCATTATCAGATGGAATGAGGAAAGTACATATATATTCTTAAATGTCAATGTGCATGTGAAGTCGTGAATGTCTCAATACCGTACAGCATAAGGAATGCATCGCTATGCTTACATGCCAAGTATGCATGTCAAGTGTAATGCACCATAGTGATAAACTCATGTGCTCATGCTCTCGGAGCAGTCAACCTTACTCAGCAAACTCAATAACTTAGTCCTCCCAGTCATTCAGTCCTCCCAATCACTCGACACCCGCGCTCAGTCTCGCACTCGGCAGTCGCACTCAGTAGCTACATGTGCTCATTGTTGGTATGCTAGACTCTAGAGGGGCAGATCCTGTCCAAGCGCTAATATAATCCAATCATGGCATGAATGAATAAAGCATGTTGCGTCGTGCAGTCCATAAATATCACTCAAATGAGGCCTTCGGTACTGAGTCATCATTTTTTCTAGTCTCTCGGTCTCACAAATCTCATGCCAATCATCCCAACAATGATAACACGATGTGATAACGAATGATAACAGAGACTGAGATATGATGTGCAAATGAATGAATATGACTTAGTATGTAATTACAATTTAAACAATTAACTAAGCAATAGAAATGACGTCAGTGAGTCCCAACAGAATAAGCATATAGCCTAAACATTGTTTCTAAACATGGATAACAACTCAATTTCTCTGGTATATAGAAATTTCATGGATAGAAACAAGATTAGGCTACTACACGATACCACATAATCAACTGACTCATAATTCACACGGTGCACGCCCACATACATGTCACATAGCATGTGTGTCACCTCAATACCAAGCACATAACACGTATACTCAGCGGTTCATACCCTCATCACTAAGTTTAGAAGTGTTAGTTACCTCGAACAAGACGAATCCAATATCGAGCAAGCCAAAACTTATACTAGAAATGTCGTCCCGCGTGTACCGACCTCTGAAACGCTCAAAACTAGTCAAATGAAACTCAAGGACATCAAATAATGCCAAAGTAAACAAACTCGATTGATAAAGGTGGAATATTTAATCTAAAACCTTAAAGTTAGCCAAAAAGTCAAACTTGGTCCTCCACCTCAGAACCTGCCAAAACACACAAAGTCCGACAAACCATTTAATTATGAGTCCAACCATACAAGTTTCACTCAAATCTGACTCTGAATCGATATTCAAGACTCAAAAATTTACTTTATGAAATTTTAGACAACCCCTCCCCCCCCCCCC
>ML273497.1:44930-59101 GCA_005239495.1 Nicotiana undulata
TTTAAAAAAACATAATTCGAATGCCAAAATCGAAGGTAGATTCATGAAATATAATCAAAACCAAGTAGAAACACTTATTCCAATCCATGTGGTAAAAGTCATCTCAAAAATCTCTCAAATATGAGCTCCCCAACTCAAGATGTGAAAAAATCAACAAACTCTCGAAATATATAGAATCTGCCCAGCATTTCCGCATATACAGTCATATTTGTAATCTACGACCTCTTCTTCTGCAAGATAAATCACTCTTCTGCGAGAACCACTGAACCTAGTTAGAATCGCATCTGTGGGAAAATAGTTAGCATATGCGTGCCTGCAAATGTGGCACTGCGGTCACACATGCGCACATCGTCGCCTTTATATCCCAAAGCACCGCTTCTGCGCTTCCACAGGTGCAGTCCATTTATCGCATTTGCGTAGATCCCAAAACTCAACCTTTTACGCAGGTGTGATCCCTTAACTGGTTCTGCGACCACCGCACCATTGCAAAATCAATTGCAGGTGCGCAACATCAAAACCAACAACAACATATAAGTGAAAAATGGTCTGAAACACGTCTGCAACTCACACGAGCCCCTCGGGACCCCGTCCGTACATACCAACTAGTTCCATAACATAACATGGACCTACCACATCCCTCAAATCACCTGTGAAAACATCAAAACCACGAGGCGCGCCTCAAAACAAACTTAATGAACTATGAATCTTTTAACTTCCAAAACTCATATCGAACCATATCAAATCAACCCGTAATGAAATCAAATTTTGCACAGAAATCCCATATGACATAAAGAGGCTATTCCGATTCTCGGAACCATAATTTAAATCCGATATCATCAAAGTCAACTTCCGTACAAACTTATAAATATTCCAAACCTTAAAATTTCAAACTTTCGCCAAATAGTGTTGAAACCTTCTAGATCTATCCAAATGCAAATCCAGGAACATGATCAAGTCCAAAATCATTATCTGGACCTAATAGAACCATCAAAACTCTGATTCGAGATCAAATAAGCCAAACTTGGCCAACCCTTCCAACTTAAAGCTTCCTCGTTGAGAATCATTCTTCCAAATCACTCCTGAATCACCTGAAAACCAAAATCGACGGTTCACTCTAGTCATAAAATATCATACGAAGCTACTCAAGACTTCAAATAGCTGAACAAAATACAAATACTCAAAACGACCGGTCGAGTCATTATATATTGAGAGCTATTAACATAGTATAGTTTCAAAAATGTATAGACAAGTAAATAAAGGGGGAAGATAGGGATATAGAGAGGGCAGGGAAGGATATGATGATATGATGAATTGTATATGTTTTGGTTCTGGATGATTGAATAATAAATTTTATTTCCACCAAAAAAACTAACATGTTCTAATTGAAGTTGTTGTCTTATGGGATATCCTTTATTGTTGAATTATTTCCTGATACAATTTGTTGTTTGAGATTCTTGTGCACATTCTGATTGAGTAGTTGGCTATATGTTATGGTTACATTGGTATGGTTGATATTGGCAATGTTGTGTCATATGGGTACGTGTGGTTCATGTTGATTGTTGTGTTGTGACATTGATGAGCATGACGTGGTATAAGGGCGGTGTATTGATACACATACGGCGAGATAAGATGGGATTTATGCGTGTGTTGCTAGTAAGGGAAATTACTAGAAGCCACGCTGGGAGATAAAGGGCTAAAGCGCGTGAAGCTATTTCAAGAAAAATGTTTTTAAAATAAGATTGTGATTCTGACTTATGAAATATGAATATGAGGTGTGGTACCTTGGTGTAATTTTTGTTGCACATTCTATGTTGGAATGACTTGTTGAATTGAATGGTTATTGTTTACTTTATTTCATTTCACTTGTGTTTTAATTGTATTTGATCATTGTTGTTTTTATCATATGATCACTCTTTGTTGTCATTCATTTCTTTTACTCTCATTTTTAGCCTTATATGATTATTATGCTTTGTTTTCATTAGTTTATTTTACTTCACGTTGTTAGATTATATCATATTGTGCATAGGTTTCTATGTCTAGTAGGTTTTTTGAACTGACCTCGTCACTACTCCACCAAGGTTAGGCTTGATATTACTGGATACCGTTGTGGTGTACTCATGCTACACTGCACAGTTTTGTGCAGATCAAGGTACTTCTTCCCGTGCCCGATATTAGTGAGTTTATTCAAACATCGCGAAGACTTCAAGTTATACCTGCTTGATGCCGGCATGCCTCAGAGTCACCTTATAGTGATCTTATGCTACTATTTATTTTGTTTTCGAATAAGATTGTACAAGATATTCTTAGTGAATTTCAATAGAGCTAATGACTTTATACCACCGATTTTGGAATTGTATGACAATTGCTCCATTTTGGTTTTTATTATGTTATTTATCAGTACAAATAAATAGCTTAGTCGTTATTTCTGTTGAATTCACATCATGAGTTAGGATTGTCTAGTCTTAGAGACTAGGTTCCATCACGATGCTAAGGTGGGATTTTGGGGCTATGACAAGCTTGGACCCTAATTTTCCTCTGGTAAACAAAAGAAATGGTCGATAGCCAAGGTTAAAAACGGGTTTGTTAAAGAAGAGGTATCTCTTAATATTGGTTTGATCTAAGAGGTTAAATACCCGAAGTGGTTAGTAAACGTAGTTGTGGTACTTAAAAAGCTTAATAAATTTTGGGATCTATATTGACTTTAAGGATTTAAATAAGGCTTGAAGAAGAATTTGTTTTAGTTGCCAAACATTGATCAAATGATCAATTCCATGACCGCGCATGAATTGATGAGTTTCTTTGATGCGTATTTCGGATACAACCAAATAAGGATGCATCTAGACGATCAAGAAAAGGCATCATTAATCACTAGTTATGGAACTTACTGCCATAATGTGATGCCTTTCAAATTTAAAAATGTTGTACCAACTTACCAGAAGCTCGTAATAAAATATTTGAACAAAAAATTGTCAAAACCATGGAATTTTATATCGATGACATGTTGGTTAAGTGTATTGTTGCAGGGACAATTTGAGTCGTTTGCACGAAACCTTTTCTATCTTGAGAAAATACAACATGAAGCTCAACCAGGAAAAGTTTGAATTTGGAGTTGGTATCGGAGAGTTCCTCGATTTTCTCGTGTCAAAAAGAGGGATTGAAGTAAACCAAAATAAAATCAAAGTTATTGAGGACATCCTAGACGAGCTGTACAATGTAAAAGTGATGTAGAGGTTGACCGGGCGGTTGGCGGTCCTTAGCAAGTTTATATTTAGGTCGTCTGAGAAGTGCCACGGGTTCTTTTCTTTATTAAAAAAAGGCTTCAACTGGACATTAAAATGTCAACAAGCATTGCAGGACCTGAAAAAGTATCTATCTAATAAATCGTTAATGTTAAGACTGCAGGACGACGAGAAACTATTAGTCTACTTAACTGTATTTGAAGTTGCGGTGAGTGTAATTCTAGTCCATGAAGAGAAAGGTGCACAATATCTGGTATATTATGTTAGTAAAATATAGGTGGTTGGAAAATCTCATTATCCGCACTTGGAGAAGTTTGCTTTGTCTCTCATGATAGCATCCCAAAAGATTAGGCCATACTTCCAATGCCACCCAATTATCGTAGTAACGACGACCTTCCCCCTGCGGAACGTCTTACACAAGACCAAACTTTCAGGGAATTTGGCTAAGTAGGCGGTGGAAATAAGTGAATATGACATTGAATACAACTCCCATACTGCTAACAAGACATAATTTTTGGTCGACTTCGTGATTCGAATATGTTGCCTCGAGCGAAAAAAGAAGTCATCTTGGTTTTAGGGTATTTTCCCAATGTCTAGACCCTCTATATGGATATTGTATCCAACATTAAGGAAACTGGGGTGGGCATAGTCCTCAATACTCCGTCTGGAGAAATTTTAAGATAGTTCATCTGAAGAGGTTCCTTAATTCATGAATCTGAGTATGAGGGTATGATTGCAGGTCTTGAATTATCCTCGAGACTGGGACTTGAGGTTATCAAAGTTAACAGTGATTCAAAATTAGTAGTCAATTGGATCCACATAATTTTTTAGGCTAAGGAGAAACAGATGCAGAAGTACTTAAACAAAGTCCAGACATTGCTCTCTTGGTTCGAAGAATGGACCGCGAACCATTGTTACGACCCAAACCCCCATTAAGTCATTGTAACGATCCAACCGGTCAATTTGAGCATTGGCATTTTTTTTATGGTTTGAGGTCTTGAATAACTCTATATGAGGTATTGCGACTTGAGGGCATTCTAATTTTATGGAAGTTCGAGAGTAATTCGGAAGAGTAATTCTCAATTTGGAAGCTTTAAGTTAAAGATTTGACCAATGTTTGACTTTAATGTAAATGGTCTCATATTTGTATTTTGAGAGTTCCAATAGATTCGTATGATAAATTTCAACTTAGGCATATGTCCGAATTTGGATTTGGAGGTACCTAGATTGATTTGACTCTTTTGGCAAAATTTGGAAATTTCAAAGGTTAAAAAGTTAATAAGTTTGATTGGGAGTTGACTTTAATGTTATTGGGCACATATTGATGTTCGGAGATATTGGATCGGTCTATATAGTTGAATTGAACTTGTGTGCAATGTTTGGAAGTAATCTGAAGTTTCTAAGTATGATTTTGACGCATTCGGCAAGGTTTGACGGTTTGAAAGTTAAGAGAATGATTTTGATAGTTGATTCTTGGTTTTTATGTTAATTGTAGTGTTTAGAGCCCTTAGATAAGTTCTTTTAATGTATTTGGACTTGTTTTTATGATTGGATAGATTCGCAGGGGCTCAGGTGTTTTTTGGATCGTTAGTTGATAGACTAATTAGGTTACGAATTTAGAGTGTGATCACGGACAATATCGGATCAAGATGGTCTCTTTTCGGTGTATTGAGTATGCGAGTAGGTTCATGGCATTTTTATGATTGAGATGCATATATGGTTTGTTTCTGGGAGGTTCCGAATGAGTTTGGGGTGCTAAAACGAAGATCTTGTGATTGTAGATTTTTCTAATGCAACAATTCCAAAACTATATGTCCATGAAAGTTTCAGACTTTCTTCAAAACTTCAAAACATCATAGCTCCCTTATTTTAAGGCCAAATTGAGTGATTCATAAGGCTATCTTGAGTGTAATCTCACAAGGATTATGTTAGGATTATAAAATGCGAGTTTTAGGGTCATCTAGGATCTGATTCGGGCTGGGACAACTACTATATTTTTTGCTTATTTCGAGATTTAGTTACTTCTTTTCACAAAATTTTGGAGCTCGGGAAGAGACGAGTTTTGAGGGAGTTTTCAGCTACTTCCTTAGGGTATGTAAAGGTAACTCGAATTTATGATTTTGACATGAATCTATTATTGATTTTGGCCCTAAATCAAGGAATTTTAAAGAAGGAAAGAGGATTTTGGCTTGAACGATAAGAAAGAGTATTTTGAGGGGTTTTGATCTAACTTTTCTAAAATTAATAAATGGGTTTTGAACATATATTTGGAGTTGGATTTGGATAAAACTTGCATGGCTGGACTCGTATTCAAATGGGCATTCAGGATTTATGAGTTTTGTCGGGTTCTAGGGTACAAGCCTGGGTTGACTTTTTGGTTGACTTTGAGTACTTGATTAATTATCAACCTTTATCATTTGGGTTTGATTACTATGGCATTATTTAATGTTATTGAGTTATTTTTGGCTATATTTGAGACGTGCAGAGGTCGATTTACGCGGAAAGGCATTTTTAGTGTATTGATTTGGCTTGGTTGAGGTAAGTGGCTTGCCTAGCTTTGGTTGACAAATTGTTCCTAATAAGTGGTATTATTTTTTACAAGTGGGGGTGATATATATATAAGGTGACGAGTGTATATACATTTGCCATGGGTATCCATGCTCGGGGATAGATTTTAGATTACGCTATGCCTTGATTGGTTGTGTGTTCTACTTGATTATAGTATAATTCAATTCATTCACTACGTGAGCCTAATAAACCATTCTAGATCTAATGTTAAGGGAATTGGTGCCTTAGTTTGAACATGATGAACTAATCGTTAAGATCTATGCTAAACTAGGCTCGAAGGTAAATACATGTATGTTATGAACATACATCTGTACTTGTTCTTGTATTGTGCCTTGGTTGGGACGTGTGTACTCTATGGCACATATGTGACCCTTTATATAACTACTTGAACTTGGTTTCTATACTTGATTTTGTCGTAGTCATATTTTATTTTTTGAACCACATTCGCATTTTTGTTGTTATTATGTCTTTGTGCACTTTATTGATGAGTTATGAGGATATGCATCTCGATGATAATTAGTTATCTTGCATTGATTTTATTGTTGCACGAGATATTTTTCATGCAATTGTGATGATATTGTGGCACATGTGGACTTGGTAAGCCGATTGACTGGGGGTGTCAGCACACGGTCTGTGTCGTGCTATTGAGTCTATTGTTGTGTGCGTGGGACGAAATAAGTGTGACGTTTTCTCAAGTTTCCCACATGGAGAAATAAGAGTGGCGATATGCAAATGTGGTGAAATAAGGGAGGTATTTCATTGTTATATGCACATACGGAGAAATAAGGGTGACATTGTGGGGATGTTATGTGATAACCTGGGGAGATTTTATTGTTTATATTTATGTGGTGGTATGAGAGTGACATTCTTCAATGTTCATGTGACTTCTTTATGTGTGTCACACATTTTTAATGCGTTTGTTGAGTTGCATATAACATGCTAATCTATGTCTTTGTTAGTATTTGATAATTGTGTTGTCAATATGGTTTTACCTACGTGGAGTTGATATCTCATATTTTGTTGTGTTGTTAGTAGCATATCGGATTTACGTGATAAGGAAGTTTTTGTCGTGCATTGATATATTTAGTTCTTGAAAGTACTCTTGAACGTGTTATTTGGAAATTGATACAAAATCGGATCATGTTGGGCACAGGTTTACAACCATGTGTGAGTATTGAGCATATATATTATATGGTGTATACGTCTTTGTGAAGGAGGTTAGTGCAGGTTGTATTTGTGAAACATGTCTAACTAGTAGAGTTGTTTATTACCCTATCCCACTTGCATACATTTACTGTTGATATTCTTTATTCCCTAACTGTATTTCAGGAATATTTTTCAATGTATTATACATGTTATTGAGTTGCACAAGTTCGGCAAAGTGAGTATCTTTTTACTTAAAAACCCCGTCACTACTTCTCTAAGGTTAGTCAAGATACTGACGGATTATATATGGCCGGTTGTACTCATACTACACTTCTGCACCTTGCATGCAAATTCTTGGAACTAAGTTGTTGTTAATGACGAAGGCAGGTATTAAAGGTGTAGTTACATCTCAGATTCAAGCTACCATTTGTCCATGGTAGATTAGGACCTCATTTATGTTTATGTAACCTTCAAACAGATAATGTATTTATTTCTCACATCAGTTTTGTATATCTAAATCATAGTCGCTCGTGACTTGTACTACCACTACTTGGGGTAGTTGTATTGAATTCTTTTGCAGCTTTATTTATCTATATAGATGATTTCTTATTGTAGTACTAACTTATAATATTTAGCTTACCTGGCGGGTTGGGTTAGGTGCTATCACTACTTGGTGAGGTTTTGGGTCGTGACAAGTTGGTATCAGAGATCTAGGTTCATAGGTTCTACAAGTCATGAGAAAGTGTATAGTAGAGTTTTGCGGATCGGTGTGATGACGTCCATAATTATCTCAGAGATTCTACAAGGAATCTAGGAAACTTCCCATCTTTCTTTCCTTATTGTGCGACTTTGCTTCAACTTAAAGCTTATACCTTTGATTTTCTTCTATTCACTCGTATATGATGTTGAGAACTCAATATATGTGGTGCACCAACTGCTTGTGGTGTTACAGATGGGATGCGAAGAGCTATGGATGCTTGATCATTGTCTTCGTGTGTTGTCCAGGCTTATATGCGGATGTGTTGGTAGATCTTTTAGTTGTTCTTTTATGGGATGAAGTGGTTTCTTATATTTGGTTGACGAGTACAGACTCAGGAGGATTTATTGCATAGTGGTTGTGACTGTAGTAAGGCCAGAGAGAGGTGTTCGCCGGCGGCTTAGTAGGTTGGTTATATCCTACGAGAAGATTTAAGGTTGTGTGGTTTTTATGAGGCTTCTATTCTGTGGAACACATATGCTACCATTTTGGAAGGCTTGAGGAATTTGCACGACTTTTACAAGGATGAGTTTTCACTTGACATAGTCTTTGGATTGTATTATGACTAGTATTAGATGAGTTTATGAAGTATTCGGTTGGTTAGCAGTGCGATATCGGTGCAGTTATAAAGGAAGGGTACTATGGTTACAAATGATGTATTCTATGGCTTTGAGCCAAGTGGGGGAGTCTACTATCGACAATCGGATTGCATGGTCATGTGTTATATTAGCTTTTGGACTAAGAGACACTTGTACACTAGTTTTGACGATGACTTCGAGGATTATTCTAGCAAGGGATTGGTTGTAGTCATGGTGTACTATACTTTCTGGGTTTATCGAAATCCTTGCATGATTCGAGTTTGATATTCATTACGGATGTAGTGTGAAGGAAAAGTAATCGCTTGGTTGCTTCTTTTGGATACTCATACGTTGGTGGAGCAGAGGTTGCTCAATGCATATTGGTTGTGCATCGAAGATTGGAGCGGAGTGGATGAGTATCGAGAAAGTTCTAATGGGTTCAAGAATCATTTGAGGTATTTAAGGATTTTTGGATTTGTGTATGGCTAGGACTCAATATTTGTATTGGACGGTACCGAGACTTGCGGTAGTTCTATATATCATTATTGACTCTACACGGCAGTATTAGAGAGATGCACGAAATAACTTTGGAATCGCATAGGGTCTCTTCAGATTGAATATTTTGGTTTGAGTTACTTTTAGGTTTGGCAGTCTGCATGACTTGGTTGATTTAGATAGACCTAGTTCATATGGCTTGGCTAAGTGCTAGAGGGTTTTGAAGATTCCGTGATGGTTTTAGCCATGGTTCGAGTTGATGGTGTGTTTATCTTACTTGTGATTCAGAGTTGATTATGGGATTTTTGTATTCTTCACAAGTTAGCATGATAGATGTGGTGCGCCATGTGGGATAGGGATTTGCATGGACAAGGTTGCAGTTTAGTTCCAAAAAAGGAGGCTATGAGTTTTAGTCGACATGAGAGATTTTGGATGTTGTAGAGGATGTTATCACCATCTACAGTCGCCTGAGCAGAGTGTATATTTTAGAATACGCATTCTGTACTAACTTGCGGATGCTCTAGTATTACGATAATCTCCTGTGTAAGGCCTCGTAAAGTTTTTCCTAAAACCCAGGGTTGCGTGGTGACAAGGTAGGCATATGTGTTATGATAGTAGAGATTCACGGTACGGACGTTTTGGGTTGAACAGTGCGCTGGGGAGTTGAAGGAAAATGTTTGGCAGAAAGGAACATTTCTGCGGCCGCAGAATCACTCTGCGCGCCGCAGAATGGCCACAGAGTAAGGCAACCTTTTTGGCCATTTTTGGATGTATTCACGAACCACAATAGCCTTCAATATATTTTCAAACAGAAGGAGTTGAATCTGAGGCAGAGAAGATAGCTTAAGTTACTCAAAGATGACGACATCAATATTCTATATCATCCGGGGAAGGCTAATATTGTGGCGGATGCTCTTAGCCGGAAATCTATGGGCAGTTTGGCTCACTTGGAGGTATATCAGAGGTCGTTGGCCAAGGAAGTTCACCAGTTATCTAGTTTGGGAGTTCGTTTTGCATACTATAGTGAAGGAGGGATAATTGTGCATAATTGGGCTGAATTATTGTTTGTTGTGATAGTCAGAGAGAAGCAATACAACGATCCATTGTTGGTATAATTGAAGGAGGGAATTCATAAACATAATACTATGGATTTTTTTCTTGTCATGGATGATGTCACACTAAGTTACCAAGGGAGGCTATGTGTTCCAAATATAGATGGTCTTCGGGAATGGACCATGACCGAGGCTCACATTTCCAGGTATTCCGTACACCCGGGCTCTACAAAGATGTATCATGATCTCAAGGAAGTCTATTGGTGGAATGACATGAAAAGGAATGTGGCGGACTCTGTGGCAAGGTGTCTGAGTTGTCAGCAAGTAAAGGCCGAACACCAATGGCCTAGTGGGGTGGCACAGAACATAAAAATTCCAATGTGGAAGTGGGAAATGATTAATATGGACTTTGTGGTAGGACCGCGAAAGTTCAACTCAATTTGGGTGATTGTGGATCAACTCACGAAATCAGCACACTTCTTGCCAGTTAAATCTACCGACACAGCGGAACAGTATGCTCAATTGTTATCAAGGAAATAAGCAGGTTGCATGACACTCCATTTTCTATTATTTCTAATCGAGAAGCTCTTTTCACAACTAACTTTGGGCAGAAATTCAAGCAAGGCTTGGGTACTCAGGTGAATCTTGGTATAGCCTTTCATCCACCAACCGACAAGCAAGCAGAGCGGGCTATTCAGACGCTTACGGATATGTTGCGAGCTTGTGTTCTTGACTTCAAGGGTAGCTGGGATAATCACCTGCCACTTATAGAATTTTCTTACAACAACAGTTATCATGCTAGTATTCAGATGGCACCATTTGAGGCGTTATATGGTAGGAGATGTAGATCCCCCATCGGGTGGTCCAAGATTAGGGAAGCTGAGTTGATAGGACCATACCTTGTGCATCAGACTATGGAAAGAGTTAAGATCATTGAGGAGCGGTTAAAAACTGTAACGAACCGACCGATCGTTTTGAGATCCAGCGCGTCGTTCAGTAGTTGGGAGTCATGAACAACTTCATTTCGGGTATTGTGACTTGTGAGTATTGTCAGAGTTGAAATTCAGGGGGTTCAAGGTTAAATTGAAAAGAAAATTCTCATTTCAGAAGCCTTATGTTGAGGAAATTGAGTAAGACTAGAATTTTGAGTAAACTGTGATGACCCAAAAGGTCATCTTATGTAAATTTAATTATGACTGTGTTCCGAGGCCCCAAAAGCCTCCGTCAATCTCACCTCGATGTGCGTGCGCAGCCGGGCGCGTAGCCAGGAAGCCTTTATGTGAAAACTTAATAAAGAGTTGAATTTATGATAATCAGTTGAATAAAGTTGACTTTGGTCAACATTTTTGGTGAACGAACCCGGATCCGTGATCCGACGGTCCCGGAAGGTCCGCA
The DNA here is from genome assembly GCA_005239495.1 of Nicotiana undulata. Taxonomy (NCBI): domain Eukaryota; kingdom Viridiplantae; phylum Streptophyta; class Magnoliopsida; order Solanales; family Solanaceae; genus Nicotiana; species Nicotiana undulata. Next base: position 56,161 of record ML273497.1, read on the forward strand.
GGAAAATATGGGACTTGGGCGTATGCCCGGAATCGAATTCCCAGGACCCAAGTCCGAGAAATAAATTTTTAAAGGAAATTATTTATGAAAATATTATTGATGTAAAACCTGTGCGGCCGGGCCGTATTATGATTCCGGAGCCCGGAACAGGTTCAATATGTTTTATTTAAGTTATCTGTGAAATTTGGTAAGAAACGGACTTGATTTGACAGGTTTCGGATCAAAATGAGAAAATTGGAGTTAATGAAGTTTTGAGGATTTTTAAAGAATTTGAAATTTGGCTTGAAATGTGATTTTATGTTCCCGAGGTCCGAATGAAATTCCGAGACCGGGAATAGTTCCGTTATGTCATTTATAACTTGTCTGCAAAATTTGAAGTCATTCCGAGTAGTATAGACCGGTTCGGCGCATTGAAGTGAATTCTAGAATTTCTTAAGTTCTTAAGTTGATTCAATTTGGTTTTGGGATTGAATTTTGAGTAAACGACCTCGGAATCAGGATCCGAAGGTTCCAGCAGGTTCGTATGATGATTTCGGACTTGGGCATATGTCCGGATCGGGATTTGGATAACCCGAGAGCGTTTCGGTGTATATTGTGGAAGTCAGCATTTTTGAAGAAATTTCCTAAGTTTGGCTTGAAGCGCATTTCAATGATATTGATGTCCGTTTGGGATTCCGAGTTTGGGAATAGCTCCGTATGGTGATTCTGGAGTTGGGAGCGCGATCGGAAGTGAATTCGGATGTCCGGAGGTCATTTTGAAGTCATTTGGCTAAAGATAGAAATTTGAAGGTTTTTGAGAAGTTTGACCGAGAGTTTGACTTTTTGATATCGGGGTCGGATTCCAATTCCGAAAGTTGGAGCAGGTCCGTAATGTCGAATATGACTTGTGTGCAAAATTTGGGGTCAATCGGACGTGATTTGATAGGTTTCGGCATCGGATGTAGAAGTTGAAATTTTAAAGTTCATAAAGTTTGAATTTTAGTGCGATTCGAGATTTCGGCGTTGTTTGATGTGATTTGAGGACTCGAGCGAGTTCGTATCATGTTTTGGGACATGTTGGTATAATTGGTTAAGGTCATGAGGGCCTCGGGTGGATTTCGGAAGGTTAACGGAATGAATTTCGGACAAAAGAAAGAAGGAAAATTGCAGAAAATTTCTGAAGATTTTGGACAGCAATTACTGTACGAGGAGCCTACTTTGGAAGCTTATATATTGAAATCTATAAGTAATCTGAACATTTTCAAAACATTAAAGTTGTAGCCCTTGCAATATAGTTTTCAGAATGTTAAACCATGCATCATATGGACATTTGTACTGAAATGTATGATCGGTTGAAGGTGGCTGGTCGAGCAGTTTCGATAGAATTTTCAGATGCACAGGGCCGACTTTAGAAGCTCATATATCCGAATATATAAAGAGTTATATGGTGTACAACCTATCAAATTAAAGATCTTTGAGTCTAGTTTCTAAATCCTTAAACCGTTTGTTATTTGGATATTTATACAAGAAGTTATGGGTGTCTTAACATAAGGTGTTCAACAAGGGAATTTAAATAGGAAGTACAACCTGTACAGCACAAGTGCAAGGTACAACCAGGTGAAGCATGGGCAGATTCTTTAAGCACGAATTTGGCCCATTTTCTTCATTTCTTTCATTTGGCTTGGATGATTTTGGAGAGCATTTCAAGGGGGATTTTACCAAGCATCAAAGGTAAGTTGTTTCTACTTATTTTCAAGTTAAATACAAGATTTATTACATAGATTTGATATGAAAATTGGGGGGAAATGTGGGAATTTGCTAAGAAACCTAGAATTTGGAAAATGTGATCTTTTGCCACGANCGAGGTCCGGGCACATGGGCCCGAGGGCATTTTGGTCATTTCATTGAACCGGGCTGAGGAACTTTGTAATTTGAATTGGTTATGATCTATTGAGTATATTTTCATTGAATTATCGTTATTTGGATAGTTTGGGAGCGTGCGCATCCATTTTTAGTCGTCGTAGAGGCTTGGAAGCCGGTGATGAATCTTCGGAGCGAGGTGAGTCTCCTTTCTAACCTCGTAAGAGGGAAATTGTCCCTCTAGGTAACCTTGTTTGCTATGTGATCTTGTTTGGGGGCTACGTACGCACCGAGTGACGAGAGTCCGTACGTAGTGGCTATTACTGCTTCGTCCGGGTAGTTAGGACACAACATGTTCATTGTTTTTCCCTGTTATAGCATATATATGACTTGTATACTTGTGTGATTGGTAATGTTGTCTTTGAACGTCGTGATACTTGGATTGACTTAAGAGTGATGACTGATTCATTATGGGATCGGGCCGTACGCCACGGCGGAGTGATGAGAGTGATTTCATTATGGGATCGGGCCGTACGCCACGGCGGAGTGATGAGAGTGATTACACTATGGGATCGGGTCGTACGCCACGGCGGAGTGATGAGAGTGAATTCATTATGGGATCGGGCCGTATGCCACGGCGGTGTGATGAGAGTGAATTCATTATGGGATCGGGTTGTACGCCACGGCAGAGTGATGAGAGTGATTTAACTTTGGGATCGGTCCGTACACCACGGCGGATACAGGACTTGCTTGATTTCCACCATTATTTGGATACCTCTTATTGATGCATTTCGATGTTTATTTGTCTTACATGCCTACTATTTTCCTTATATCCTGTCTATTATTATCACTGTTGGACCTTAGTGAGTATCGAGTCGACCTCTCGTCACTAATTCTTCGAGATTAGACGGGATACTCACTGGGTACATATATGTGTATGTACTCATACTACACTTTTTGTGCATTTTGTTGCACAGGTACCTTTATAGTACAGTGATTGGCTTGGAAGACTTATACGGGCTGCATTCATCCAGAAGTATTCCACAGTTGCCGGAGTCTCCCTTATGTGTACTTACATTTTCTATCTATTGCCTTTGTCCCA
>ML273498.1:0-17175 GCA_005239495.1 Nicotiana undulata
CTCGGGACCCCGTCCAAAAGCACCGGCAAGTCTGTATTCATGATACAGACTCGCTTGAACTTCTGGAACCTGAATAACAACAACGAAACTCAGAATTCAACCCCAAACCAAATTGAATCAAAACTTAAGAACTTGAAATTCTAGAATTCACTTCAATGCACCGAACCGGCCTATACTACTCGGAATGACTTCAAATTTTGCAGACAAGTTAGAAATGACATAACGAAACTATTCCCGGTCTCGGAAGTTCATTCGGACCTCGGGAACATAAAATCACACTTCAAGCCAAATTTCAAATTCTTTAAAAATCCTCAAACTTCATTAACTCAATTTTCTCATTTTGGTCTGAAACCCGTCAAATCAAGTCCGTTTCTTACCAAATTTCACAGATAACTTACATAACACATATTGAACTTGTTCCGAGCTGCGAAATCATAATACGGGCCCGACAGCACAAGTTTCACATCAAGGTTCATGTTCATAAGCCTTTAATATTTTTCATAACACAATTTTCTTTAAAAAATCATTTCTCGGACTTGGCTCCTCGGTATTTTCCGACGGACCTTCCGGGACCGTCGGATCACAGATCTGGGTCTGTTTACCAAAAATGTTGACCAAAGTCAACTTTATTCAATTTAATTATCATAAATTAAACTCTTAATCAAGTTTTCACATAAAGGCTTCCCGGCTACGCGCCGGGGCTATGCACGCACATCGAGGTGAGATTAACGGAGGCTTTTGGGGCCTCCGAACACAGTCATAATTGCATTCACATAAGACGACCCCCTTTTGGGTCATCATAGGTAATGCGCCACAACAAAATTGTGTTAGGATATGATCTTTTGTGGTTATTCCACGTGTTTTGCTTCTTCCTTGTGGGATGGGTTCATAGTATTATGCTTTGTGGTTGTATTTTAGTTGTTTCTTGAGTGTGCATAGATTGCATCGTATATAGCTCTAGATGTCATTAGTGTGGCCTGTAAATCGAGTAGCTTGCACTAGATGAAATGATATTTTTTGACATGGAATTTTTTCCATTAGATTTGGTTAAGGTATGTTTGGAAAAATAATGTCATTAGTCAGCTTAGAATATGGCTATGGTTCTTGTCGGGCGAGAGAGCTCCACAACTTGTTGATCAGATGGGTGGTTATGAGTTTTTACGTGTTTCCTTTATTTTTAACAGTGTACGAAGGATTAGAATAAGGTTCATATTTCATATAAGGTTTGCTACTAGTACCAGGTTTAGTGATGAGAATTTATTGTGGTTGATACTACTATGAGTACATGAGTTATGTGGTATGTCGTGTGATTATATCTGTGGTATGTCATGCGATTATATCTTAGAATATGGTTATGGATTGATACAACTTGTTCAGATTTATACAATATATAGATGCGAGAATTGGGTCTTATAATGAATTCTTGATCTAGAGATTGGGTTCTAAGGTCTATGGACTAAGGTTGAAGAAAGAATCTTCAACTAGGTTGTGTTGATGGCTTATACGGATTGAGGTGACGTGGGATCACCCATGGGTATGATGAGTGTATACAGTGATTTGATGGCTTTGGAATGACTCTCGACACATTCAAGGACGAACATATGTTAAGTAGGGGGAGAATGTCAAGACCCGATCAACCATTTTGATTATTGGAATTTTGTTTGGTGATTTGAGGTGTTGACTAGCTTTATATGATGTATTACAAATTTATGCGCATGATTGGTTTGGATCTGGAATGATTTCGGAGTAATTAGGTATACTTAGTTCCTAACTTGTAAGCGTAAGTTGGAAGTGTTGATCAAGTTTGAATTTTTTGTATTTGACATCGGATCGGAGTTTTGATGGTTCCATTATGTCCGGATTGGTGATTTTGGACTTGGGTGTATGTCCGAATTTGAGTTCCGGTGGTCCAAGATTATTTTGAGGCTAATAGTCGAAAGTCTGAAGTTTTAAGATTTGGAGAGTTGATAGGTTTGACCCATAGTTGACTTGAGAGGGAAAGGCACATAATCGTTGACTACACCGTTAATCGACTAGTTTTACCGCAAATAAGCCTTTCCAAATTTGAAAGGGTAATACAGGAAGAGCGCGGACACTCATCAAGCACCGATATGGTATTAATTACGCACGAGTGGAATATGTTGAGAATGCTTATGTAAAGATAGAATAACCTGTTGTCAAGTATTTTGTAAGATAAAAGCGATAAATGCAGTATTTAATAAATGTAATATGGGAAAGAACGAAAAACAAGGAAGAAGTTAGTTCGTACAATGAAGAAATTATAATGAAGCGGTAAAAGGCATAGGGATTAGGAAAGACATAACAAAATTTTAAAGGTTGAAGCCAGTGAACATGATTGGGAAATAACGGCGGTGATACATATTTTAATCAAATTAAGTGAAGAATTGCACGTAAGTTCATATAAAAGAGAAAAGTAGGGAAAGGGGTGTGCATGTAGCAAATAAAATGGCGAATTCAAGCATTGATATTGACTTGACGGTTATTTGGGGGAAAGGAAAGTGTACATTGTTGTCTATTTTCAGTAGTTATATGGATCTCTGTACTTGATATGCATTTGCTACTTACTGTCTTACCTGCCTACTGTATTTCATTATATCCTGTCATATGTTATATTATTGGACCTTAGTGAGTGTCAAGTCGACCTCTCGTCACTACTTCTTCGAGATTAGACGGGATACTCACTGGGTACAAATTATTTATGTACTCATGCTGCACTTCTGTAGTTAACTGTACAGGTTCTGAGGCTGGTGCATCTAGTTATCAGACCAGAGCTAGATATTGACCGTAGCGGACCTGACTTCACGGTGAGCTGCTTCTTCTGGTGATCCCTAGCAGCACCATGGAGTTTCATTTACTTTTGTTTCCCGTCTATTTATTCAGACAGTGGGATTGTATATTTTATCTTTTGGTTATCCTGTTAGTATGCCCGTGACACTCGTGACACTAGTTCCTGGCACACACGTAGTGGTTATTTTGGAATTTTGGGCTGTATATATATATGCTCGTCTTTTGGCTCACGCTTCTATATAGCTTTTTTCTCTACCACTGGGTTATTATCTTTCGATATCATGATTTAACTTGTTAAATTTGGTAAATGGGTGAATAATTGAATCAAATAAAAGAAACACTTAGTGAAATTTATGTTGGCTTGCCTAACCCCATTGTTGGGCGCCCCCACGACCTGGATTAGGATTTTGGGTCGTGACAACATGGTATCAGAGCTCTAAGTTCACGTAAGTCTCACGAGTCGCGGGCAGGCCCAATAAAGTCTTGCGGATCGTTACGGAGATGTTTGTACTTATCTTCAGGAGGCTATCGGGTGTTAGGAAACCTCTCCTTGTTCATAATCTATCGTGCAATCGATGATGTACTCAAACTTATTCTTCTATTCTCTCATAGATGGTGAGGACGCGCGCATCCGATGTTCCTAATTCGGGAGATGCCGCTACCCCCGACGCCCGAGGTCGTGGTCGAGGCAGGGGGAGGGAACTTGCTCGAGGTAGGGGACGAGGGCGTCCCAGAGCTATACTAGTGACACCACCAGAGGAACCTATCATGAAGGAGCAGGACGAGGTGCTTCTTGTAGCTCCTGCTCCAGTGGACTTTATGATGACGCCGGACTTCCAGGAGGTCATGGGCCGTATGATGAGAATCATGGACACCATGTCCTAGGCTGGTCTATTCCCAGCAGATCCTGCCACTTCTCAGGCAGGAGGGGGAGTCCATACCCCTACCGCTCAGGCCGCAGGACAGGAAGCAGCAGTACACCATACCCTGAGTACACCGCCCGTGGGTGGGGGAGCCTGTAGCAACAACACTAGAGCCCAGACAAGTTGCGGAGGGCGATCAACAAAAGATGTTGGATAGATGGACTCGGTTACGTCCTCCAGTCTTCGGGGGTGAGCAAGGTGAGGATGCCCAGGACTTCATTGATAGGTGCAGGGACAGGCTGCACAACATGAGGATTTTGGAGTCTCATGGAGTCGACTTCACTACATTTCAGATAGAGGGCAGAGCTCACAGGTGGTGGCAGTCTTATATACTCAGCAGACCAGCAGATTCTCCTCCTGTCACCTGGGAGCATTTCACACAGGTGTTCTTGGACATATATATTCCATCCTCTGAGAGAGAAAAGTTGCGGTGTCACTTTGAGCAGCTAGAACAGGGGCAGATGTCAGTGACGGATTATGAAGCCAGATTTTCAGAGTTGTCCCGCTATGCACTTATGATACTGCCTACAGATGCCGAGAGAGTGCGGAGATTTGTGGCTGGGTTACATCTAGGTATTAGAGCCACCATGGCTAGTAAGGCGGAGATGGGTACTCCGTATCAGCTCGTGGTAGAGATTGCTCGCAGGATCGAGGGTTATCGGTTGCGGAGTAGGGAGTAGGGTCAGCAAGACAAGAGGGCCAGGTTCTCCGAAGACTTCAGAGATGCCTCGGTTAGGAGCAGGGGTCAGTATGGGGGTGGTCAGCCCAGCAGGCCTCCATATTCAGCACCTCCACCACCTCCCCGAGGTGTCCTAGTGAGCCTCAGTTCAGTGTCATGCCAGAGCGCTCCTACCGTCCTCCAGCTATTTAGAGTTCACCCAGTGGTTATCCCAATCACTAGAGATCCTCTAGTTCATACTTCAGTGCTATGCCAGAGGGTCCACATCGCTCCCTGGCTATTCAGGGTTCTTCTTCTTTGGGGCAGCAGGCTATAGTGCATGGGAGGTTTTACGAGTGTGGGGAGCCAGGTCATATGAGGAGGCATTGTCCCAGGTATCGGGGCAAGGTCGTGCAGCAGAGTTATCAGCCCATAGGTCCAGCACCAGCAGTCCGAGCGCCTAGAGGTGGAGGACAGGTCGGCAGGGGTCGTCCTAGAGGGGGAGGCCAGTCAGCTCTTGTGCACTCTGGGGGAGCTCAGTCATCAGGTGCTATAGCAAGATTTTATGCCATTCCGGCAAGGTCAGATGCACTGGCCTTAGACGCCGTGATCACAGGTATTATTTCAGTATGTGGTAGAGAGGCTTCCGTATTATTTGATCAAGGATCCACATATTCATATGTTTCAGCACTATTTGCTCATTTTATGAGTGTTCCTCATGAATCCTTATGTTCACATATATATATATGTGTCCACTCCTGTGGGCGATTCTGTGGTCGTAGACTGGGTCTATCGGTCATGTGTGATTACCTTCTGTGGGTTCGATACTAGAGTGGACCTCTTATTGCTTGACATGGTTGATTTCGAGGTCAATCTAGGCATGAATTGGCTATCTCCTTATCATGCCATACTAGATTGCCATGCCAAGACAGTTACTTTAGCCATGCCAGAGTCGTCGAGGCTGAAGTGGAGGGGTTCTTCAGTTAGTGCATCCAGCCGGGTCATTTCTCTCATGAAGGCTCGACATATGGTCGAGAAGGGTTGTTTGGCGTACCTTGCTTATGTGCGGGACACCACCGTCGAATCTCCGACTATTGATTCGGTTCCAGTTGTTCGAGAGTTTGCAGATGTGTTTTCTTCAGACTTTCCAGGCATGCCTCCAGATCAAGATATTGATTTCTGTATTGATTTGGCTCCAGATACTCAACCCATTTCTATTCCCCTGTACCTTATGTCTCCTAAAGAGTTGAAAAGGTTAAAGGAGCAGCTTGAGGAGTTGTTGGCTAAGGGGTTCATCAGAACGAGTGTATCACTGTGGGGTTCTCCAGTCCTATTTGTGAAGAAGAAGGACGGGTCTATGCAGATGTGTATTGATTATCGCCAGTTGAATAAGGTTAACATTAAGAACAAGTATCCTCTGCCGCGCATTGATGATCTGTTTTGACCAGTTGCAGGATGCTCGTGTCTTTTCGGAGATTGATTTGAGATCAGTTATCATCAGTTGAAGATTCGGGCCTCAGATGTTCCGAAGACTGCATTCCGTACCAGATATGGCCATTATGAGTTCCTGGTGATGTCCTTTGGTTTGACTAATGCCCCAGCAACATTCATGGACTTGATGAATAGGGTATTCAGGTCGTATATTGATTACTTCGTCATCGTCTTCATTGATGACATCTTGATTTATTTGCGGAGCCTGGGTGAGCATGAGCATCATTTGAGAGTTGTGCTCCAGACCTTGCGGGAACAGAAGCTATATGCTATGTTCTCCAAGTGTGAGTTCTGGTTAGAGTCTGTGGCATTTCTAGGGCATGTGGTATCCGGAGAGGGTATCAAGGTTGATCCACAGATTATTGAGGCAGTTCAAAGTTGGCCGCGTCCTACTTCAGCTACAGAGATCAAGAGCTTTTTGGGCCTAGCAGGATATTATCGCCGATTCGTGGAGGGGTTCTCCTCTATTGCAGCTCCATTGACTAGATTGACTCAGAAGAATGCCCCATTTCGATGGTCCGACTAGTGTGAGGCGAGCTTTCAGAAGCTCAAGTCAGCATTGACCTCAGCACCAGTTTTGATATTGCCTTCCGGTTCTGGGATGTATACGGTGTATTGCGACGCTTCACGCATTGGGTTGGGATATGTGTTGATGCAGGCAGGATGGGAGAGTTATTGCTTATGCTTCGTGCTAGCTGAAGGTTCATGAGAAGAATTACCCTGTGCATGACTTGGAGTTGGCGGCGATTGTTCATGATTTGAAGATTTGGAGGCACTACTTGTATGGTGTGTCTTGTGAGGTTTATACAGACCACCGCAGTTTGCAGCACTTGTTCAAGCAAAGGGATCTTAATTAGAGGCAGCTTAGGTGGCTTGAGTTGTTGAAGGACTATGATATCACCATTCTTTATCATCCAGGCAAGGCTAATGTGGTAGCAGATGCCTTGAGCAGGAGGGTAGAGAGTATGGGTAGCTTGTCCTACATTGCAGCAGAGGAGAGACCTCTAGCCTTGGACATTCAGTCTTTGGCTAATCTTCTGGTGAGATTAGATCTTTCGGAGCCTCGTCGAGTTCTAGCCCATGTGGTTGCTAAGTCTTCATTGGGAGATTAAGGCTCGGCAATTTGATGATTTGTGTCTAGCAGAACTTCAGGAGACAGTGTTCCAGGGCAGGGCCAAGGAGGTTACTTTAGGCAAGGATGGTGTTCTGAGACTCTAGGGCTGATTGTGTGTTCCTGATGTTGATGGCCTGAGGGAGAGGATTCTAGCGAAGGCGCACAGTTCTCGGTATTCTGTTCATCCAGGTGCGACAAAGATGTATCGTGATTTGAAGCAGCATTACTGGTGGAGGCGGATGAGGAAGGAAATTATGTAGTATGTGGCTAGGTGTCTTAATTGCCAGCAGGTTAAGTACGAGCATCAGAGGCCAGGAGACCTACTTCAGCAGACGCCTATTCCTGAGTGGAAATGGGAGCGAATCACTATGGACATCGTGGTCGGGTAGCCTCGGACTTTGCGGAAGGTTGACGCGGTTTGGGTCATTGTGGAGAGATTGACCAAATCGGCACATTTCATTCCTATGGCTACTACTTACACTTCTGAGAGGCTAGCCCAGATCTACATTCAGGAGATCATCAGGTTGCACGGTGTACCGGTGTCCATTATATCAGATCGAGGTCCTCAGTTCACCTCTCAATTTTGGAGAGTATTGCATAGTGAGATGGGCACTCAGATAGATCTCAGCTCACCATTTCACCCTCAGACTGATGGCCAGTCGGAGCGTACAGTTCAGATATTTGAGGATATGCTCAGGGCTTGTGTGATTGACTTCGGAGGTCAGTGGGACCAGTTCTTGCCTTTGGCGGAGTTTACGTACAATAATTGTTATCAGTCCAGCATCGAGATGGCTCCATTTGAGGCTTTGTATGGTCGGCGGTGTCGTTCTCCTATCGGGTGGTTTGAGCCTGGCGAGGCTAAGTTATATGGGACGGATCTGGTGAGAGATGCTTTGGAAACGGTGAAGATAATTCAGGAGAGGCTCCGCATAGCTCAGTCCAGACAGAAGAGTTACGCGGATCAGAGGGCGCGTGATGTAGCATTTATGGAGGGAGATAAGGTTTCGCCGATGAAGGGCATTATGAGATTCGGGAAGAAGGGCAAGTTGAGCCCCAGGTTTATCCTTTCGAGGTGTTGAGGAGCGTCGGACAGGTTTCTTATGAGCTTGCTTTACATCCCGCCTTATCAGGAGTTCATCCGGTCTTTCATGTATCCATGCTCCGGGTATATCACGCCGGCTTCTCTCACGTGGTTGATTTCAGCACTATTCAGTTGGATGAGAAGTTGGGCTACGAGGAGGAGCCAGTTTCTATTATTGATAGGCAGGACTACCAATTGAGGTCCAAAAGAGTTTCTGCAGCAAAGGTCCAGTGGAGGGGCCAACCAGCTGAGGAGGTGACTTGGGAGTCCGAGGAGGACATGCGAAGCAGATATCCACAGCTATTCAGCACTTCAGGTACGATTCTAGACCCATTCAAGGACGAACATTTATTTAAGAGGGGAAGAATGTAACGACCCGACCGGTCGTTTGGCGTATTAGGACCCCGTTCCCATAGATGAAACTTCACATCGCAACTTCTCATGATTTATGACTTGCGGGGACGGGTGGTTCGGGATATGGAAGTGTTTAGAGTGCTATAGGCACTTGGTTCCTTAAGGTTGGCCTTTTTGGCCAAGTTAGACTTCGATCAACATTTTGAGAAAACAACCTCGGAATCGAGTTCCGACAGTTTCAGTAGCTTCGTATGATGATTTCGGACTTGGGCGTATGTTTGAAACGGGTTTTCGATGACCCGGGAGCATTTCGGCGCCCAATATAGAAATACGGATTTCCTTAAGTTTGAAATTTGTTTGGAACGTAATTTTGTGTTATCGAGGTCCGGAGGGAATTCCGATAACGAGAATAGTTCTGTTATGTCATTTATGACTTGCTTGCAAAATTTGATGTCATTCCGAGTAGTATAGGTCGGTCTGGCGCATCGTTATAGAAATCAAGAATTTGAAGTTCTTAAGTTATATATTTGGGAGTTTTGGGGTGTGATTTTGAGTTTTAGCGTTGTTTCGAGTGTTCTGAAGGCTCGAGCGAGTCCATATTATGATTTGGGACTTGTTGGTAAATTTGGACGGGAGCTCGGGTGGGCCCAGGTGCCTCCCGGACACCACACGAGGCCAAAAACTAGCCAAAACAACTGCTGGTGCATCTGTTGCTGGTGTGACCACAGGTGTGGTTGCCCAGTTGCAGGTGCAGGACCGCTCCTGGGGTCCCAGCCTCACAAGTGCGGAGAACCCTTAGGGTCCCCCTTTCTCGCAGGTGCAGACAAAAGTCCGCAGGAGCGGAACCGCTGTTGCGGTCATCCCTCCGCAGGTGCGACCCCAGCCGCTCTTGCCTAGTTCCGTAGGTGCGAGCCCCGACTCGTCGGTGCGAGACCGCAAGTGCGGTCCTCGAGCCGCAGGTGCGGAATCCCTGTAGGCAGGCAATATATATTCTTTAAAACTCGGGATTCTTCATCTTTTAACAAATAAAATCCTCCATTTGAGAGCTTGGGAGCTTGAAGAAATTATCCCACGACCTAGCGTCTGTCAAAGTAAGTTAATTCCATCAATGGGAGCAAGGGGTACATTTCTGCTAGCTTGGGGCCTAACATTATTTCCTGTTCTAAGTTCAGCTATTGTATTATTTTGCTCAGCAATGGTGTCCCTCATTTCTTGGAACTACAAATTCCACCTTTCGAATTGTTGATGCATAACTTTCAAGGTAAAATCATTTCTTGCTTTGATCCCTTTGCTGACATCACTACCTGTATGCGACATCTTAAGAAAAATAATAAAATCGTATCCCACAACTTGGCTTTTCCCTCAATTGTTCTCACACACACTTGCCTTTTTTTTCTCTCGAAATAACCTTTGAACAAAATACTTAGTAGATTAATAGTTAAACCCAACTCGTATGAAATTCTTAGTAGTAAAATATAGATTTTTTGGGAACAAATGAAAGAAGAACCAAAATCCTAGAACTAGTAGGCTCGGTTGAAACAAGACACGAAATCAAACAACTCAGGATCCCCTCTTCTTGTTTCCTTTTGTTAATATTTGGAAACAAATTAAATGCAAAAGAAATTTCTTGGAGAGCAAGCAATTCTTTTTTTTTTCTTTTTTTTAACTTTTTTTTTCAAGTAACTATTCACGATGCTACAGTAACTTTTTTCTCTTTTTTTGCTCTTAGTATTCAAGAAATCTCAAGAATTATCAAGAACGAAATCTTGATAGAATCGCTCTGATACCACTTGATAACAATCAGGTTGGGAATCCAAACTAGTAAGAAGTTTGAGAAGTAAATGCGGAAGCAATAACAATAAGAAATTAAACGACTAGAATTAAGGTGCAAAAAAAAGGATATGGGAAAACTCAGGGAAAGAATTCCAAGAACTTCCTAGAACACAAAGTTCTATAGCCTTGACAAGATCCAAGCAACAACGTTTTGATTTATAGAAGAAATCAAACGCCTTTACTTAAGAACAAATAAAAAATAATAGATTCGGATCTTGACCACTTTACGAGTAACTTGAGACAACAATTAATAACTAGTATTAATCGCCTTCTAAGAATCCCACAAAGAAATCAATGATATCACAATACATAAGTTATCTTACTACCTTGAACTACGAACTAGTAAAGGTTGAAAGATAAATCTCAAAGCATAAGTAACAAAGGTTCTAAAGATCTCTCAAAGTATAATATTTATCAATCAATAATGAAATAACACAATGAATGAAATGAACTCCTATTTATAGGAGTAAAAAGTCCTTAAAACTAGGTAGGGTGGCTCCAAGGCAAACCCTAACTTGGAGGCTAAGCTAAATACTAGAAAACCTAATAAAAACTAATAAAACTAAGAGGGTGGGCGGCCAAACCCCTTTGGGGGGATTTGGGCCCTTAAACTACTAGTTAGGGCCATTGGGTTGGACTCCAATTGCGCTCCTTTTGAAACACCCCCTTTTGGACCTCTTTTAAGCTATTTTAAGCTCTTCTAGGTGCCCTTTTGGTCAATGGCTGATGTTGGGACCCAATCTTCCTTTTCTTGGACTTCAATTTGGGCCACCAAATAATTGTAAAACTTAATTCATATCCTTTGGGCTTGAGCTCATCCTCTATAATTAAAATCTTCTTTATTTGCAATTGAAGTCCAGCAACCTCAGTCTGTAATTCTTTAGCTTGAGATCTTGTAAATGGCCTTCTTGACGCTTCCAAAACTCTATCCTTGTCCTTGATGATATCAGATTCTAGTGTGTCAGAGTTCACAAGGGTCTCATATGAACCTTGAGCAGTGCCAACACTAGGGAGGTCAGAGGACAGAAACTAAATAGCCTTGGAATCCAGCCGGCTAGGAATAAGAATTCAGAAGGATCATGAGGAGTAGAATGGGATTAGGGAATTCACCGAAGGAAAAAATCACATATATAACACATATATAACACATATACAAACAAATAGTAGACATGCTTGAGCTTAGGCAAACTTAGTCAAGTTTTAGGAATTAAATTCAGTCACATGCTAACAAGGCCAGTTCATAAGCAGATTCATAGTGATAACAGAGAGTCTAGATCAGACTAAGTACAGGAACAAGTGTCATAGGAAGGAATCACATTGATTAGGAATAGGTCAGGACATGTTAAAAATTGATTGAGGTAGTTATTAAAGGTGTCATAATACAGTAAGAACAGAGTCAAACATGTCACATTATAACAGGTTCAATAAACAAACTTCTAAATTTGTTAGTGCACACATTTATACAGGGTTAACCACTCCAGAGGGAAAGGTATGAGAGCATGTTTATAAACAAGTTCATAACAACTTAACTTTAAAGGATAATCGTCAATAACATATAGCTTAAGCAGAATTGCATTAATAAACTCAAAATAGGTTCAAACATGTCTCAAACATAGTCTAATTGTAGTAACACATTGAGCAAATAACCATAATGAAATGGTAGAGGGTCTAATAACCCACCAGTTGAGATGAAACAGGGAAGAAAGGGATCCTGTTATGTGGTTAATATCACCAAAAGAACTTGGAGATTTTTGGCCTTGGCTTTCAGCCGGCCATGAATTAAAACACATAAACAAGATTATTCAAGAGAGTAGGAGCACACAACTTTTGTTATAGTAGTAAAAGATTTTTGAACTCCGAACTTAAAAAGCTTCTTTTAAAAGGGAGTGGGGAAGGGTTTAAATAGTGCAGAAATCAGAACATAAACATGGAAAAGAGTTGGTTTAAACACCAAAAAAGGGCAAGTACTTAAATCAATAAAATTGAAACCCTAAATTTGAGGTAAAAATACACAAGATTGGCAGAAAATAAGGCAAAGAATTACATAATGCATATAATGAACATAGACGAGAAATTATTCACAAGAAGCACAGAATAAAACCAGATTTAGTTCAAGTAAAAAGGGTCTGAAACCCTAAATTTAGGTAAGCCACAAAATCGACAGAAAATAAAGGCAAAGAATCACATATTTGCATAAAAGGATCACAGATAGGAGATTGTTCAAAAAGAAACATAGAATCGAACCATATTTGGTTCAATTAGGGAAGAACCTGAAACCCTAATTTAGGGCAAGTAAAAGAAGTTATCAGAAATAGGAAGATTCACACGTAATAGAATGAACATAGACAAAATAATACTAAAAATCAAGCTTGAACCAATTTTTGTTCGAATCAAAAGAGAATCTGAAACCCTAACCATATATCAGCAAGATACGAACAAATCGGGCGTACACTGTACAAAATAACGTGTATGTACGTGAGTGGGGAAAGAATCCCATTAGGAACGTCCAGATTCAAGAGATAAAAATCGATTAGGTTAGAATCAAAATGTGGTACTTGCCATGTTTAGGCAAGTACCTAAGTTATTCCATAAATTAGCACCAAATAAGGGAAATATCTCGAGATGGTACGTGAATGGGGAAAGAATCCCATTAGGAACGTGATTCGGAGGGATTTAAGTGAGGCGGGGGGATTAGGGTTCATCAGAGGAGGGAAACAGAGGCGGCGTATTTGGGAAATGAGGATTAGGATTTGGGGGTGGATATATAAGGAAAATGAGGGATCATTTATGAGTCGTTGATCATTTTTTATCAACGGCTGGGATTTGTTAGCAGATTGTGTGGGGTTTAATTGGTGGGTAAGGGTAATTGGGCCAGGGGTATTGGGCTGGGTTTAATTGGGTTGTGCTTGGGTAGCTTAGGTCCAAAAATTTGATTGAAAATTGGGGCAAGATTTTAAATACCCAACTTGTTAAACAAATAATTTATAAAGCATAATAAATAAATAATAAAAATATCATTTGTGCATAAAAATGATTTAAAAGAATTATTTAACACTATAAAAATATAAAAGGTAATTTTTTGCATAAATAAAACAATTATGAGCATGTATGGCTATTATTTTTAAAACGTGCAATTTAGCCTCTGTATACGGTCGAAATCGGAGAGCCTGATTTCGAGGTCTTAATCATACTTCGAGTTTAGGTTCGGGCAGTTCCAAGTAGGGTCGAAGCTGGATGGAAAGTGCATATCTCAAGGGTACGAATCGAAAGCCTGCCACAATCTATATCGAGATAGTATCATTTCGATGACACTCGAGAAAGAGAGGGAATTTCTCAGGGGTACAAAGGTCAAGGCGTAAATTTCAGGATAAGTTAGTATGAATTCGTACTAGGTGTTTATACAACTTTACCAATAGGATTTTTTACTGTAAATAGAAAGGTACCGTATTTGGAATTTTCCCTCCTATATAATGGGAACCCCAATCATTTGTAAACATCATCTTGTCACTGCAAAAAGAATATTCTACATCACTTTTCTCGTTTACTGTGCTCAGAATTGTTCTTCAGCTTTATAGCTCTTACGTTATTGTTCTTGCTTTATTACCCTTAACCCACCTCGAGGTCTCCGAGAATATCGAGCTCGAGGTCCCTATGCTGGTTTGGTTCATCATTTCTAGCAATACTGGTTTGGTTCATCATTTCTTCCCACATATACTAATATATTCACTAGTATTGCAATAAATCACGTATCTTTAAAATCACAAAACAAATTTAATTGTTACCACTATTTTCGAGGTAAACAGTTTGGCGCCCACCGTGTGGATAAAGATAATAGTTGTTATTTTAGTACTAGTTTTATTATAATACACGTTATTCTTCACACTTTTTCTTGTCAAAGATTCTTTGATTTCAGGCTATAATATGTGGAACTCAGCAAACGCACCAGTACATGGTAACGACGGCCTCGGATTCCATGGAGAAAATAATACAACAACTTCAGGTACCGATGTGCCACCGCTTAACCCTGAGGTGGCACCAACACCTAACCCAGTCGACGTTGGCTCACACATTACTTTGGATGTCGACTTGGGCACTGATGTTGAAGGAAGTGCACGCAGAGAGGGCTTTCCCGATGCCTAGAGGACACAGGCTCGAGGAGAAAGAGAAGTCAGTCTACAAGTGATTTTTGAAATGTTGCAAGCACCACAGGTTGCTATCGCTCCGTTGCAAAGTCAGCAAAAGACTCGAGCGTAGCAGGGCCAGAAACTACTCATCGTGATGAACAAGCCCCAGAGAAGTCGAGCAACAATGGGTCGAGAGCTGATCCCACCATCATGAGAATACTCGAAGAACTCACAAAAAGGATCGAGTTGGGAGAAAAAAAGGATTGAGGACAACAATAAAAAGGTAGAAACGTACAACTCGAGGGTCGACCAAATACTGGAGCACCTCCGATTTTGAAAGGACTAGATTCAGAGAAGTTTCACTAAAACTGTCACGACCCGAAATCCTAACTCAGGTCATGATGGCGCCCAACAACGGGGTTAGGAAAGCCAACATAAATTTCACTAAGTGCTCTTCCTTAATTTGATTAAAAGTTCAACATTTACCACACTTGACAAGTTAAAACATGATATCTAAAGATAACAACCCAGTAATAGATAAAATAGCCATAACGAAATGTGAGCTGATACACGAGCATATATATGTACAACTCAAAATCTCAAAATAACCACTATGTGTGTGTGCCAGGAACTAGTGTCATGAGTGTCACGGGAATACTAACAGGTTAACCAAAAGATAAAATACACAATCCCACTGTCTGAATAAATAAACGGAAACAAAAGTAAAGAAACTCCATGGTGCTGCCGGGGATCACCAGAAGAAAGCAGCTCACTGTGAAGTCAGGTCCACTACGGTCAATATCTAGCTCCGATCTGATAACCAGAAGCACCAGCCTCAGAACCTGTACAATTAAGTACAGAAGTGCAACATGAGTACATATTAAATAAATATGTACCCAGTGAGTATCCCGTCTAATATCGAAGAAGTAGTGAGGATAGGTCGACTCGATACTCACTAAGGTCCAACAGTAATAGTATAAAGCAGGATATAACGGACTACAGTAGACGTGGGAAACAGTAAGAAACAGATACATTTCAAGTACAGAAATCCAGAAAAAACTACTAAAAATAAGCAACAATGTACACTTTCCTTGTTCCCAAGTATCTGTCGAGCCAATATCACTGAAGCGCACACAAGGATAAGACAACCGGCCGGAGTCATAAGGATAATATCTATGCATTGCCGAGGATCAAACGACCCGTCTCATAAGTGCATTCTTACCATAGTATAATCTCTCAGGTGCACTGCCGAGAAACGAACGGCCCATCCCAAAAGTGCACCTTTCAATCCGCCGTGGCATACGGCCCGCTCCTATGAGAGTGGGGGAAATCACACTCCGCTCGCGGAATGTAAATTGTGAAGCGGTCACAAGCACATACAATATCATTAAAACTTACCTTCTATAACAATTTCCTTCCAATTATCCAAATCCATGAAATCTCAGAGGATCAATGCTAAGCATAACATGAGTTTATAACACATATGATGTTTGAAGGAAGAATATAAGGCATGATGTGGGCCTAACTACCCAGACATTACAATAATAGTCGTTACGTACGGACTCTCGTCACTTTGTACGCACGTAGCCCCCAAAACAAGTGCACATAACATATAAATCACCTATGGATACAATTCCCTCTTACAAGGTTAGAAAGGAGACTCACCTCGTGCCGAATCTACCCCTCGGACTAAGGATGCGCCCGAATTCCGATCTCTACACCCGAGGACTCGCAACTAGCCAAATAAGGTGTAATCATATCAATTCAAGCTCAAGGTAGAGAAATTATCATATTTATTCAAAAATTTAACATTCTTGAAGAATTTCCAAAATTCAACCCCGGGCCCGCACGCTCTGATTCCGAATATTCTCGAAGGAATCACTCACCCATAGCCTAAGGATCATTAATATGTATTTTCTACTTGAATTCATAGCATTAAACGGACAATTCACTAATTTCCTCAAGAACCCTAAATTTACTACCCAATTCTTGACTTTTCCATAATTTAGTAGTTAATTCAAGTTGAAATCCATGTATTAAACTAGTGTTGAAGTAGAATTAACTTACCTTGACAGTAGCTAGGTCGTGGGACACTTTCTCCAAACCCCCAAGCTCTCAAATGGTGGACTCTTATGTTAAGAAATGAAAAATCCCGAGTTTTTTGAAGAAGATATACTACCCAGCTGCCCCTTCATCGCAATCGCGACAAGGGACCTGCGATCGCAAAGGCCGATGGCCCAGGCCCCCTGGGGGCCCTTCTAGGCGAACCGCTGGATGGGCCCGCGATCGTGAAGGCCAACTGGATAGACCTCCACGAACGCGGTGGATAACCTGCGATCGCAAAGAGTAAACAGGTCTGGTCCCGCCCTACACCTATGCGAATGGGAAGACATGGGTGCGATTGCGATGGTCAGGGATCCAACCCATCACGAACGCGGAGACAAGGACGTGATCGCGAAGGTCAAGGACCCAACCTACCGCGATCGCGGAGAGTATTCTGCGAACGCGTAGAGCATTCAACACCCCAGCCCAATTCCTTCTCCGCGAACGTGGCCCCTCTTCCGCGATCGCGAAGAAGGAAACCAGACAACAAAAATCTGGTTTTTTGAACTTAGCTCCCGGGGGTCCAAAACTCACCCGAGCCCCTCGGGATTGATACGCTCAAATTACACTTTGAAATAGTGTAAAGCGGTCGAAGTCAAATATAATAACCCAACAAGGTTGGGGTCGAATCCCACAGGGAATAGGTGTGAAAATATCACTTTGTCAGTGTGGTTCTTAACTCAAAT
>ML273498.1:17317-28613 GCA_005239495.1 Nicotiana undulata
CCATTTTCCTCCTCTTTTCTCTTCTTTAACTCTCTTTTGCATGGTCTTGAGTGTTTACACCTTGTATACTGAAAAATACCAAAATTCTATAATTAATAAGAGTAAACGCTCTTGAAACGAGCCATAGTTTAAGCACTATGGTATTAAATGTGCCGAAATTCTCCGGCACATCAACACCCCCAACTTAAGCTCTTGCTTGTCCTCAAGCAACTAAAATGACTCCATCTTAACCTAGACTCTAACTACAAGACCAGAAACAACTATGACCACGGGCAGTGTTAGGTGTGAGTACTACAAGCATGTATTTCATCAAATCCTCGACAGTCACCATTATCTACAGGGAATTTAATCAACTTATGAATCTTGAGCCTCAAGCGTCTTGACAAGATGTTACCCTCAGTCGAGTGTGCTTATATCCAATCTCGAGAACTCAACTACTGTTAACTCTACAGCACATGTGCCCTCACCACAAAGAAAGAAAGTCCCCAATCACAATATTTACAATATCGACAGCAATGGGACTATTTACAAGACACTCACACTCTCAAAGAAGTTCAAGTGTTACCACATGTCATGCCATAGGCTTGCCCTTATTTTAATTCGACGCCATTTTAAGAACATTCGGTTGGAGATCCCATCAGGACTTTTTGGGTTGTAATGCAGGCTTAGGTATGGTTAGGAAATTATTTGGGTATAAGTGACTACACCCTCCTTGAAGACTGCTCACAACTTCTCTTTTTTTTTTCTATTGCTTCTTTTAGACCTCATGGACTTATTGGTGCTTAACTACCACCGTAGAACTACCTCCACAAGTACCTTTACAGCTCCTATGCATATTTTTTTTTAGGGAACTTGAACACTTTTCCACTGATCTTATGAAGTATACATTCTACGCTCAATGTACAACCTATCCAATTTCCGATTCTACCACCACACCCCCAACTTAGGCTTTATGCCTCATTCTCAGACTTCAAGGGGGGACGGGTTCAACAGAGGGAATTACTTCTCAAAACGGGAAAGGCTTGTAATGAGTTGTCCAATAAAAGGGCTACAGGCTCAATTGGGGAACTAGTGGTATTCATACATCATTTGGTGGCTTGAAAGGTCCACTGGGTTTCTTTAATATCACAAAGATTGCCTAAGGTCATGTCTCCAACTCAATATACTTATTATTAGCATAAAAAAACCAACTGGGCAAGTTCTAGCTGACAAAAGTATACACAAGAATGATTTACACTATAACTAACACACATGGCACATGACTATTTAGTTTTCATGGTTGTGGTTCAAGGGTTAGGGTTTGCCGCCTCGAGATTTCATTATTTACAAGTAAAATTCCACGTACACATAATGTCAAAAGGTGAGTCTCAAGTTCACAGAGTTGATTTTGTGTTTTTTTTAATATAAATATTGAGAGGATATGGATTATTCACAGGTATACATGCTCGAGACTAGATATCTACACTTGACCGGTCACTATGTTTCATCCTAGCACCATGGTTCTACTATTACACCTTTGGAAAAGAACCCGGCGAAGAAAAACCAAAGGGAATTCATTACTAACTACAAGAGACTCAACTTAACAACGACATCAATTACATGAAACAAATGCCTTCATACATGAAGTAGGGGTATATACATCAAGTTGTACATCAAATTGCTAGCAAAAAAATATAATACATCACGTTTTATAGCAAAAGAGTACATCAAGTTTAATCATCCAAAAATAGCACATCCAAAAACAGCCACCCCAAACTAAAAAGCATGCATTGTCCCCAATGCATATGAATGTAAAGATTGAGTTAGGGGCTCCCTGGGGCATGCTAAGTGCTAAGGGAGTCTGTGGCACGCTGTGTGGGGGAGGGATCCTCAACCACCACAGAAACAGGAGCAGATGACTGCTCAGCAGGAGGAATGTCAGCTATTGGCGGAGGGGGAAGGTTTGTGGACTCAGTATCCAGAGTGATGGCCGTGTGTGAACTGCTGCCCTCAGCTGCTGATGACTGGGCTGCTGCCGGGGTGCCTGTGTCCTCTAAAGATCTCTGAATGGCAAGTTGCAGAAGTGCCTCCTCTGTCGGCTCTGCGGCTGTGGCAACCGGACACTCAGCCACTCCCTTGCTCTTCTCTTGAGGGCCCTGCTCCTGCTCTTCCTCATCAGACGAGGAAGACTGCTCAAACGACTCTTTTTCTGACTCAGAAGCATTGTCGGAAATAACACCTGGAGGGGGTGGGGGAGGAGTAATAGTGGGGGCTGCCGGGACTGTCATCAGTGTGGAGAAATCAATCCCTAGCCTTGGCTCAGAAGTATCGCCTCCCTGGTCATCTTCCTTGGGTAGGAGGGAGGAAAAGTCAAACTCCATGCTCTGCATCTTTTTGAGCTCAGTCTACAGAATGGACACATCAGCCCGCACCTCTGGTAGGTGTCGAATCTCACCTCTTTCTACCTTCTCAACACGTGCCTCAAGCTCATGGAGGCGACCCTCGAGCACAGTCACTGACGACTGAATAGGTGAGGGCCTGCCGGATCAAAGATGGAAGCTCACTCAGAAGCTTGTCGACCTTGACATTGGCGTGCGGAGCTAGACGACCCAGCTGAGAGAGAATAGTCCGTGGAATGGTAGAGGATGCACCAACTTCGGCAGCTGTCTGGGATGGAGTAGCAGAAGGCTCAGATGGGGGTAGATCGGAAGGCTGGGGCTCTGAGTGCTCTCCCTCTGTAGTGGGCACTGGACTGGCTGGGCGGGCTGCTGCTGGCTTGGGCCCGACATCACTGATTCTGGTAATGTCAATGTCTCTGTCGGTCTTTGCCGACCTATCACAAGAAGGAATGAGAGGGACCTTGGCTTTCCGGCATAAAAAAGCGATCAAGTGTGGAAACGGGTAGGAGTTTTTCTTCTGCCACGCCTTGTTCCCCATTTGTTGAAAAATAATGTCAACCACATCAACACTAATGTCGGACATGATACAAGCAATGAGAATGGCTTTCTCAATGCTAATATTTGTTTCGTTCCTGGAGGGGATGAGTCGATTGGACACAAAAGCAAGCCAAAACCGGCCTTCCCGAGTTAGATCCTCTTTGAATATTTTGTGGGAAGGGTTGATCCAAGCCGGGGTCCCCCGTGCAATTACGGACGCAACCCAAGCCCTTTCTCCATCGCGGTTAGCTAACTTTGTCTGATATTCGGCTTGGCTAGGGCTGTCTAAGGAGAAGTATTGGGCATGGATGGCTGCCTGACTACATGAGACCTCCACACCTCGGACAGTAACTTGCTCAGCAAAAATTTTGTTTCTCTTGTGATGGGAATTTTGGGAGGCAGCGTAGGAAGCATAAAACTCTCGCACCCATGTTTCATTGTACTCTCCCAAGGGTTCAGTGAAACGATCCCAATTCCTCGTTTTGATGTTCTCCAAGATGTGAGGGTATTGCTCCTGGAGGCCGTTCAGACTGAGTCTCTTCTCAGGAAGGATCTGTCGAGTAGTGAGACCTTCCCGGTATATCTCTCTGGAGTTGGGCAACGGGAACCGCAGCTGGTAGTCATCCCCTGACTTTCGCCGCAACTCTGCTTCCAAATTTATCTCCGGCCCAAGATCCTCATCAGACTGGGACGAGCTTTCAACAGTATCTTGGGGAGGTGCTGGTCTTGCCCACTTGGGCGGAGGTGCTTGCCTGCTTGAGGCTGGTCTTTTTCCATGGACACTGTGTGTTTGCGAGGCATGACTGCAAAATAGAAGATGCGTGTGAGTGGAGAGAAGAACTAAGCATCAAACACAGTGCAAGAAACACATTGGTCTGAAAATGGCCCGATGCGATAGGAAATGCGATCGCATATAAGCAATGCGAACCGCATCTCCATCGCATCATCACGTCTGTGTACAATGAAGAACATATGCGATCGCATTCATGTGATGCGTTTCGCATATGCCTCGCGTTGCAAAGTTGGGCAAAATGAAATGCTCATATGTGATCGCACTTCCGCCGCACAGGTGAATATGCGATCGCATTCATGTGATGCGTTTCGCATATGCCTCGCGTTGCAAAGTTGGGCAAAATGAAATGCTCATATGTGATCGCACTTCCGCCGCACAGGTGAATATGCGATCGCATTTCAATCGCACCATGGGGGTCAGGAAAAGGGGCACACTGTCTAAGGGTGCGACACAGATGCGGTCCACAAATGTGATATGCGATCGCATCTGCGTCGCATAACTCATCTTCTACAACAGCTTAGGGTTAGCATATGCGACCCAACTGCGGACCGCATTAATGAAATGCGATCGCATTTCCCTACGTTTGAAACCAAGCTTTAGCTATGGCAGTTCTCTCTGCAATTTTCTAGCACCCAATCCTAATTACCACTTGAGTCACTACCCTAGTTGCTCCCCCAGTGCGATTTCAATCAGAGGATTGCTCTTAAGAGCCCAACAGTTAACCTATGTTACAAAACTAACAATTACCTTTGCATTTGTGGGCAGAACGGGTATGCACATGAGAGGGAGAACAAGAAGGACTTACCAGCTGAATTTTAGGTTGGATTAGAGTCGTTTGTGAGTCCTCAGTGATTGCTCTGTGCGTTGGGGTGTTTTTGCTCGTTGTTGGTCCTCTGCCCCGTTTTTGTTTTGTTTTTTTTCTTTTTGTTGTTTTGTATTTAAAAGAAGATGAAAGGCTGTATATGAGTGACTTACCTGGTGCCAGATGCGGTCTCTTATGCTCAAATTATGGAAATCCTAACTCTGGTCATGATGGCGCCCAACAACGGGGTTAGGCAAGCCAACATAAATTTCACTAAGTGCTCTTCCTTAATTTGATTAAAAGTTCAACATTTACCACATTTGACAAGTTAAAACATGATATCTAAAGATAACAACCCAGTAATAGATAAAATAGCCATAACGAAACGTGAGCTGATACACGAGCATATATATATGTACAGCTCTAAATCTCAAAATAACCACTACGTGTGTGTGCCAGGAACTAGTGTCACGAGTGTCACAGGCATACTAACAGGATAACCAAAAGATAGAATATACAATCCCACTGTCTGAATAAATGGACGGAAACAAAAGTAAGGAAACTCCATGATGCTGTCGGGGATCGCTAGAAGAAAGCAGCTCACCGTGAAGTCAGGTCCACTACGGTCAATATCTAGCTCCGGTCTAATAACCAGAAGCACTAGCCTCAGAACCTGTACAATTAAGTATAGAAGTGCAGCATGAGTACATATTAAATAAATATGTACCCAGTAAGTATCCCGTCTAATCTCGAAGAAGTAGTGACGAGAGGTCGACTCGATACTCACTAAGGTCCAACAATAATAGTATAAAGCAGGATATAACGGAATGCAGTAGACATGGGAAACAGTAAGCAACAAATACATTTCAAGTACAGAAATCCAGGAAAAACTACTGAAAATAAGCAACAATATACACTTTCCTTGTTCCCAAGTATCTGTCGAGCCAATATCACTTAAACAATACCAAATAGTCACGCGCACACAAGGATAAGACAACCGGTCGGAGTCATAAGGATAATATCTATGCACTGCCGAGGATCGAACGGCCCGTCCCATAAGTGCATTCTTACCATAGTATAATCTCTCAGGTGCACTGCCAAGGATCGAACGGCTCATCCCAAAAGTGCACCTTTCAATTCGCCGTGGCGTACGACCCGCTCCCATGGGAGTGGGGGAAATCACACTCCGCTCGCGGAAAGCAAGTTGCGAAGTGGTCACAAGCACATACAATATCATTAAAACTTACCTTCCATAACAATTTCATTCCAATTATCCAAATCCATGAAATCTCAGAGGATCAATGCTAGGCATAACATGAGCTTATAACACATATGATGTTTCAAGGAAGAATATAAGGCATGTTGTGGGCCTAACTACCCAGACATTACAATTATAGTCGCTACGTACGGACTCTCGTAACTTTGTACGCACGTAGCCCCCAAAACAAGTGCACATAGCATATAAATAACCTATGGGGACAATTCCCTCTTACAAGGTTGGAAAGGAGACTCACCTCGTGCCGAATCTACCCCTCGGACCAAGGATGCGCCCGAAACTCCGATCTCTACACCCGAGGACTCGCAACTAGCCAAATATGGTATAATCATATCAATTCAAGCTCGGGGTAGAGAAATTATCCTATTTATTCAAAAATTTAACATTCTTAAAGAATTCCCAAAATTCAACCCCGGGCCCGCACGCTCGGATTCTGAAAATTCTCGAAGGAATCACTCACCCATAGCCTAAGGGTCATTAATATGTAGTTACTACTTGAATTCATAGCATTAAACGGATAATTCGCTAATTTCCTCAAGAACCCTAAATTTTCTACCCCAATTCTTGACTTTTCCATAATTTAGTAGTTAATTCAAGTTGAAATCCATGTATTAAACTAGTGTTGAAGTGGAATTAACTATCCTTGACAGTAGCTAGGTCGTGGGACACTTTCTCCAAACTCCCAAGATCTCAAATGGTGGACTCTTTTGTTAAGAAATGAAAAATCCCGAGTTTTTAAAGAAGATATACTGCCCAGCTGCCACTTCATCGCGATTGCGAAAAGGGGCCCGCGATTGCGAAGGCCAATGGCCCAAGCCCCCTTGGGCCCTTCTATGCGAACGCGGGAAGGGGCCCGCGATCGTGAGGCCAACTAGATAGACCTCCGCAGAAGCGGTGGATAACATGCGATCGCGAAGAGTAAACGGGCCTGGTCCCGTCCTACACCTATGCGAACGCAAAGACATGGGTGCGATCGCGATGGTCAGGGATCCAACCCATCCCGAACGCCGGAGACAAGACACGATCGCGAAGGTCAGGGACCCAACCTACCGCGATCGCGGAGAGTATTCTGCAAACGCGTAGAGCATTCAGCATCCCAACCCAATTCCTTCTACGCGAACGCGGCCCCCCTTCCGCGATCATGAAGAAGGAAACCAGACAGCAAAAATCTATTTTTTTGAACTTAGCTCCCGGGGTCCAAAACTCACCCGAGCCCCTCTGGACCCCGTCCAAAAGCACTGGAAAGTCTGTATTCATGATACGGACTCGCTCGAATTTCTGGAACGTGAAAAAACAACAAAACTCAGAATTTGACCCCAAAATCAAATTGAATCAAACTTAAGAACTTCGAGTTCTTTATTTCTATAACGATGCGGCGAACCGACCTATACTAATCGGAATGACTTCAAATTTTGCAGGCAAGTCATAAATGACATAACGAAACTATTCCCGATCTCGGAATTCCATTCGGACCTCGATAACATAAAATCAGGTTCCAAACAAAATTTCAAACTTAAGGAAATCCTGATTTCCATATCGGGCGCCGAAATGCTCCCTGGTCATCGAAAATCCATTCCGAACATACGCCCTAATTCGAAATCATCATACGAAGCTACTGAAACTGTCGGAACTCAATTCCGAGTTCATTTGTTAAAAATGTTGACCGAAGTCAAATTTGGCCAAAAAGGCCAACCTTAAGGAACCAAGTGTTCCTATAACACTCTAAACACTTCCAAATCCCGAACCACCTGTCCCCGCAAGTCATGAATCACGAGAAGCCGCTATGGGAAGTTTTATTTATGGAAACAGTGTCCTAATACGCAAAACGACCGGTCAGGTCACTACAAAAATATTTTTGGCCTTTAGCTATCCCGGAAAAATGTGGCCTAAGCTATCAAAAAGTGTAGCAATTGATCAAAGGCCACACTTTTCGACTTCAGGTCACGCTTTTGACGGGGTGGCCTAAACTAGCGTTAACCTTTTTCCTAAGGCTACGCTTTTCAAGTGTTGCTTTCGAAGTCACGCTTCAAAAGTGTGGCCTATAAGGTACAAAAGCCACGCTTGTACATACCCCTTATAGCAACACTTTTCAAGTCCTAAACAACACTTCCAAAATGTGGCCTTTGATAATTTATAGGCCACACTTTTTATGTGTGGCTCCTGCAACCACCCTTGTAAAATGTTGCCTTTCTTAAAAAATTACATTTTAAAAAATATATTTATTAATCATATTTATTACCAAACATATATAAAATTAGCATATATTTTGAGATCAATTCTAAAGAGGATCTCAAGCACTATATCAACTAACAAATAACCCAAAAACCTCAAATGCATACACTTGATATTAACTTCTGAAAAAATATATGTATTGCACTACTACATTAACTAATAAAGCAAATTGCTCAGAAGTGCACCCTAGCAATGAACTTAAAAAAGCCGAATATATGTATGATGATAATAATTTAAACATATTAAATAGTTGAAGATAGCATCTATTGGAATCACCATTCGCTATCTCCTTAGCTGCATGTTTCTTTTTTGATACATTATGTGTTTAACACCCTTTCACATCATCTCCTGATTTTGTAACTGATCCATATTTTGTAGGATTGACCTCCTCATTAATCTAAGCAACACGTGAGCTTTCCTTCTTCAAACCAATAAAAAGATTTGATGGTCTGTAGGCCTTATGGTCCCCATTTGTGTTCTCTATGTTCTTTTCACCAACTTTACCTTTCCATACCTGCAATCGGACAAACAAAGATGCACTATTTGTTATAGCCCGGTAATAATGTAAAAACATTATATCTCTATGTCAAATCCAAATATATAATATCATATGAGTACTATAAAGTTGGAGGGGTTCAAAAACACAAGAGCAAGAACAAGAGCAATCCAGTATAATCCCACAAATGAGGTCTGGAGAGGGTAGTGTGTACGCAGACCTTACCCCTATTGTAGGATAGAGAGGCTGTTTCCAATAGACCCTCGGCATCCTTCCCTCCAAGAACTCCCCACCTTGCTCTTGGGGTGACTCGAACTCACAACCTCTTAGTTGGAAGTGGAGGGTGCTTACCATCAGAGCAACTCACCTTGTCAGAGTTTCAAAAACACGAAAGCACTAATTTAAGGGTGAAAATCTATTTTGATAATGTTAAGTGATACCGAAGAGTGAAAGACTGTCCTAATTTATGCTGAATAAACTGTTGATGCATACATGAGCCACCTATTTAGGTAAAACTCTCATGTCCTAATGAGATTATATCAAATAAAAGTTCTTATTGAAACTATATATGTTGAGTCTGCAATTTGTAGCAGGATCATTCTGATTATTTCTAGCGTGATTGTTTCAACAAGCTATATGTTACATCATTTACAACAAAAACAAACAGGGCACCTCCAGACATTGCAACTTGAAAAAAGAAATTGATAGGAAGAAACATAACAAAGTCATTTCTGCAGTTTATGAGTATGCTCACAAATATTAAAACCGAAACTTACTAAATATTATACTCCAAAAATGCAATAGTGACTGGGGTCTAGCAATTTTCTCAAGAATGTTACCGTTACTTCAGAAAAGCAAGAACTTTCACCTAGCAATCTCAAAGAAATTAGCACTCTTAGTGGATATATTTCATTCAAGTACTTAACAAATGCTTAACAAAAGCAAGTACATAAATAGAATGATGGATAAGGGAGAAATGCTTATATTTCAATTCAATCATTTCATATATCAAAAGTATAGAAGTAAAAAGAAAATTCACAAATATTTGAGTTCTGAAGGTACAACAAATATTTTTTAATATATTAGAAGTATAGAAGGTACAACAAATATTTTTCTTCATTTAGAATCATGTTCAAATGGCCAAGATGGAAAAAAGAGAAGATCAAAACTACATTTGAGTCCTGATTTAGCAGGTATAAACAACCCATATAGTACCTTTTCAAGAATCAGACCATAAAATTTTGGCTTCTCGTGGCTCGTGCACGACTCACATCCACCTTAGAAGAAGAAGTTCATGCAATAAAGAAAGATGTGTTACAACGCATATTCACGTACATTTGTTAATTCCATAAGTTAGTCGACGTAAGTCTAAGAAGAGATTATCTTTGAAATGATAATAAGTTAATCCTAATGATCTTAAATGATACAGGAGTGTATAAGGGTGATTAACAAGTATTAGAAGTTAAACGAATCAAGGATGTCGTAACTCGTATTCTTGGGTAAACCTAGGGGTACTTAATATTCTCAAGAGGTCATATTTTAAGGTATTTGAATCATATAATATCCGTATCATAGTCTTTGAAGTCAAAATATTTATCAAACAAAAATCGACAAGAGTTGTCGCAACTTAGGTTCATAGTTTTACTTAAACTTTAGGTCAAATGTTATTACGTTTTTCTCCCAATCTACTTTGAATTACGGGGTTATCTACTCACCAAATTGAAGATCTATGAGTCTAGTTTTCAACGCATTAAACCGTTTATCAATATGACATTGGAGTAGAGAGATATAGGCATTTTTGTGAGACTGCACAAACTGCAAGGTGACAAGTAGGTGTGTCACCTACTTGGTTAATTATAGCCCAAAAATAGGCAATTTCGGGCCGGACACAGAGCCCATTTGAAGGTTTATCTCCTACAATATAAATCTTATTATATTTCACCAATAACCATACCTAAACCCCTGCAAACTTCCTCCCAAAAACTATCCACAAACCCTAATCGATTTTCCCTCTCTTTCAAGTTCTAATTGGGGTAAAACCTAGAGTTCGAAGAACCAAGATAAGGCTGATTTATACAACAAGTAAGGTAAGTTTCTTTCTCTATTTCATCCATTTTTCCTGCTGTAAATTCATGGTATTTCGTTGTATACTTGTAAGAACTCACGGGACGGTGATCGAAAGTCGTGAGTTCGAGTTATTCACTTGTAGCGGACTGTTTTGTGGATTGTTTTGTGTTGCTGTTGGGATGCGTGTTGTACTACTATTTTGTTGAGTTTTGGAGGAGGAAAGGTGTGGAGAAAAATCATATATATGTAGGGTTGTGGGATGGTCGTTCGTCGTAACATTTCCGGGTCGTTTGACACGACTACGGTGGTCGTCTTATGTATGATGTGATTAGGTTGTGTGTGGACAATTTTGGGAGGCTCAATATGATTATTATTGATGTTGTTTGGGCTGTTTGGTGATTGTTTTGACTTGTGTGAATTCATATATATAGGGGAGGTGCTGTCCGTTTCATCGTAAAATAGGTTGTGGTTGATACATAATAGTTATGACGCTTAAAGGATAACGATAGTGCCGTTTCTCTTATTGTAGACTAAGGAGTCGTGACAATTGCATAGCTTGAGATTGGGGCAGTATATACAAGGTATTCGAGGCTATTCCTTTCTTTCTTTTGCACGACTCCGATTGTACATAATGCAACGAACGAGCTTCCAAAGATACTATACTCTTAGAAGCTAGCAGTACTTACATTGTTTCCCTTCTTATGGAACAATTGAT
>ML273498.1:31228-41488 GCA_005239495.1 Nicotiana undulata
GGGGGGGGGGGGGGGGGGGAGGGGAAGGGAAATTTTTGGAGAAAATTTGATAGAAATTTTTAGAGTACACTTTTGGGCTGAAAAAATATTACCCTCCAAAAACGTTGTATTATTGGTCAAAAAGCGTTACCAAATATTTCATGTTTTAGAAACGCTTAAAAACCGTAGCATTTATATATAAAGAAGAATGCTTTAAAAGTGTTGCCTAAATTCCGCAGCCAAAAGCTCTCAGCAAAGACCACCCCTCAAAAAGCGTTGCCACAAGTACTTTAACAACATTTTTCAAGCGTTGTCTAAAATTCGTGTGGCCTTAGGGAAAATTTGTTGTATTGTTTGTACAAAAATTTCCCCCCCCCGAAATGCGGCCCCAAAACCCATTATGAAGAAGTTTCGTATGCTGGACATCCCCAAATATAACGGGACCACCGACCTCAATGAGCACATCACCACATATACTTGTGGTATAAAAGGAAATGACTTGGAAAATGACGAGATCGAGTATGTTTCGCTAAAATGGTTTGGGGAAACTCTGTCTAAAGGGGCCATGATTTGGTACCATAACCTGCCCCCGAACTTAATCGATTCTTTTGCCATGTTGGCAGATTCGTTTGTGAAGGCACATGCTGGTGCCATAAAGGTTGCAATAAGGAAGTCATATGTATTCAAAATCAATCAAAGGGAGAACGAGATGTTGAGGGAATTTGTATCCCGGTTCCAGCTGGAAAAAATGGAGTTACCACCAGTCTAAGATGACTGGGCTATACAAGCTTTCACTCAGGGGATAAATGAACGGAGTTCGATAGCTTCAAGGCAGTTGAAGCAGAACTTGATCGAGTATCCCGCCGTGACTTCGGCGGTTGAGCATAACAGATACCAATCAAAGATTAGGGTCAAAGATGACCAATTGGGAGCTCCCTCGGGCTTGGTTAATCTAGGCAGGTTGACAGCAAAGGAGTCGAGAGATGCATACAGGGAGCCAAGGCCGAACAAGGAAAGATATCAGCCTTACATCGAGGACCGAAGAAACAATCCGAGGCATAACATACCTTCATAATGATCAAAGAGCAGATCAAGGTTAGAAATCACGGGGACTCGTGAGTAAGATCGGGTTTGATAGGCACTCAGGACCGGTGGAGGCACCCTGATTATCATAATACAACTTTAGCGTCGATGCCTCGGGTATCGTCTCAGCCATTGGTAAAATTAGAGATACTAGATGGCCTAAGCCCATACAAACCGATCCTTCTCAGAGGAACCCCAACATGATGTGCAAGTATCATGGTACTCTTGGGTACAGGACCGAGGATTGTAGGCAACTTAGAGAGGAGGTAGCCCGATTGTTCCACGAGCAGCATCTTTTGGAATTTCTCAGTTACCGATCCATGAACCACTTCAAAGAAAGAGACGCCATTAGGAAGAACGGATCAGAGGAGCCCAACATGTCATTCACATTATCATCGGCGGAGTCAACGTCCCATAGGGACCCATATTCAAACGTACCAACTTATCAATCACAAGGGAGTGCTAATCCTTAAAGTTAAATAATGTTCAAGTTAAACGTGTTCTCATAGATCAAGGTAGCTCGACAAGTATAATCAGGTCGAGGGTCGTGGAGCAGCTCGGGCTGCTTGACCAAATCATACAAGCATCTCGAGTCTTGAATGGCTTCAACATGGCAAGTGAAACAACGAAGGGGGAAATCATCTTCCCAATCAACATGGCCGGAACCATGCAGGACACAAAGTTTTATATCATCGAAGGAGACATGAGGTATAATGCCGAGGACACTTCACCAAATGATTAAGTTCCTAACAAACGATGGCATGAAAACATTATTTGGGGAGTAACATGCAGCTAAGGAGATGTTTGCAATCCATGTGTTGGCGCTAGCATAGCATCAACGCCACCCACATCAGAAAAGTCGAGTGTCAAGGACAAAGAGGTAGCCAAATAGCAATCAATGCCCATGTCCTCGGCTGAACACGAGGAACATGTGATCGAGGATCAGATGGTCGACGACGAAGAAGAAGATTTCCTTACCCCTCGAGCCTTCGTCGCCCTCAAGGAGTTAGATGCGTCGAAGTCCACAGTCGAGGAGCTCGAGCAAGTGGCATTGATCGAGCATCTGCCGGAAACAAAGGTATACCTGGGAAAGGGATTAACTCCCGAACTTAGGGAAAAAACTCATTTAATTCCTTATCGATAACATTGATTGCCTTGCTTGGTCCCACTTAGATATGATAGGGATCCTAGCAAAGATAATCACCCATCGACTAAGTGTCGATCCCAGATTTAAACCGGTGAAATAAAAGAGGAGGCCTCAGTCCGAGGTAAAGCACGTATTTTGTCAAAGACGAGGTAACCAAACTTCTCAAGATAGGATCCATTGGGGAAGTAAAATATCCCGAGTGGCTAGCTAACGTAGTGGTATTTGAAAGTGCAAGAAGGGGAGGGGGGGTGGTGAATTGACTATTTTAATTTTATTCTTTATAAGTTGACTAGTTTTGCAAGTAGTCGACTAGTTATGATAGCGAGATAATAAAGTTAAAGAATATAAAAGCAGAAGTAAATTGCAGGAATTAAAGACACCGGAATTTTATACTTGTTCGGATTCAATGTGATTCCTAGTCTAGTCCCCTTGGGTTGCTAGGGTATTCTCTTTCAGTGAATGTAATTCTCGAGTACACAATGATAGGTGTAGATTACACCGATGGCTCAGTTTCCATGACACTCGTTTCTCTTTGATGCAATGCCTCACCAGTTGTTTTCTCTCATTCTTCTCTAACTTGTTATACAACAGATCTAGAGGAGCTACATTGTCTGTATGTAGTATATAAAATAGAGGGTTGTTTACCTTGAAAATGGTAATTTTAATTAAATTTGATTTGTGGTTCTAAAAATATGTGATTTATTTTAATACTAGTTGTTAGGCAATAAATGCAAGTGTGAGTTAGAGAAACAAGGTAAAAAAGATAGAGGATGAAGACGGGCAAACCAGACTGCCCAGAATCGGGGGGTTCGAGTCGGCCGAGATTAGTCCTCGAGATCGAGGCGCGATGCTTAATAGCGAAGGATCGACGAAGCTATAAGAGCCCTAAGGGCCTCGAAGGTGGCTATTTATGATCAATGATAAGCAATAAATGAATAACAATCAATTAAATGCAATAAATGTAAGTGACAAATCAGTAAAGAGACAATAGAGGATGTTTGAGTTAGAGAGCATAGAATGTTGTTGTTCATTGTATTGAATATCATGTATGTTACAAAATGACAAGGGTCCCCTTTGTATAGGAGGGGGAATCCCAACATAGTACATATGCATTTTATTACAAAGACACATAGCTAGTACATCTAATTAATGTCATGATACAGATTTGTACTATTTTTATAGACTTGGTCAACTCTAACCACGTGTTTTTTGGGAATTCCCGCTTGTCTACGCAATCACCGATTTGCACTGCCCCAAAGTCGATCGTAGGCAACCCTCGAGGTCGATCTTCGAAATGTATCTCGAGGCTCCCAAAGATGGGCTATGGAATGTCGTAATAGTCATAAAATCGTACTCATCGATTTAGCCGTATATAGATAGTTCCCGCGTTTCTTAGAGCGAAGCGATAAGAAACGATATTGAATTCTTTCCCCTACGATGGTGTCATCATGAAGTCAACCCGGTCAGAGCATTAAATGTCATGACTCAAAAGCTGCGTAGGGGTCGCTGTCAGCACGATTATCGAGAAGCCCTCAAACTGCTACCTGTTTGACCCTTCCGTTTCTCAAACGTTTCCCAAATGTCTTCCATAAATACCTAAAAATTTTCCATTCATACCTTTACGATCATCTTCAAGTTTTTAGAACAAAGTTCATCATCTTCTGCATTCATATTTTCTTTGTGCCTGCGCCTTCATCTTCATTCTCAATAACTTTGTTAAAGCTATGGCAAAGACTTCTGAAACGGTATCCTAGAAAGAGGGCACCACTTCTTCTTCGCCCACGTCCAAGGGAAAAACAAAAACACCACCAAGCATCGAGCAATGCATCCCTAGTAATTTTGACACAATTTCTAATCTTTCCATCGATAGACCTCCTTCCATACAGGGCCGATGTCAGCCCATGTCACGCTATACCAGTGTAATAGAAATCCCCAACGCTGAGGAAAGCATAATAACTCACAAGGCTGGCTTCCTCAGCGTATACACATACCCTTTCACCTTGGGTCCCGTGGATTCTTCTTCTCCACCGATAGACCCGGTGATTCTTTATTTTTTCCACCAGTACCTAGTGACGCTCGGTCAGATTTACCCTTTATTTTAGAGGATTGTGTATATGCTTTGATATTTCTCCAATCGGTTCAATGGGATGACCTTCACCCTCGACCACTTAATAAGATTGTATAGCCCCCCGTCTCTTCCGAAGGGCTTTAATTAAGCTTCAACATCGGTCTACAAAGTCTTTTGTTGCAAGAATCGATTAAGACAATGACCGAGGGTGGATGAGCTGGTTAGATAGAATAAGAACCTCGGACATCATCCCTGCTGAGAAGATGCCATTCCTGGAGAAATGGAATATGGCGCGTAAGTATCACTATATCGAATATTTTTTACTGTCCCTTCTTCTTCTTCGGAATTGATTTCTTTTGATTATGCAGCCACCGTTTGGTTCCCCAGCGCGGTTCAGAACCTACCGGGTGGATTAAGCAGATAGATTCTTCCTTCTCTTACAACAAGCGATCTTGGCGTGATTTGGCCAAGACGCGATGTCGAGCCAAGAACCATGGTAGGCCCTCCTTGCTTTTGTTGCCGGATTATAAGTACTTTTTGTAGAAGTGAAGTTTGATACACCATACCCGTGCAGGCCTCGGGGAAGGCTTTACGATGAGACCTCCCCCTCCTGGTGAAGAGGGAACTTCGAAACTCGACAAGGGTAAGAAGAGGAAGAAGGAGACATCAGATAAGTCTCCAAAATCAAAGAAAACCAAAGTCCGCAAGCCTAAGACTGATGCCACGGTCTTAACCTCAGTTGCTGCGGCATGTTTGTGTGCTGCAGACAAATAGGATGACAATGATGAACACCTTTGGTACAAAGGGTAAGACGGAGTGCTGAAGCTCCGAAAACAATCGAGCAGAGGGCCTCCGAGTCGGAGGTGGCCGACTTAAACCAACCTCGAGCAGAGGAAATCACCAAGGAAGGTGCAGTCCCCGAGCCTCAAATCGGTCATGGTATAGAGGACTGGGAAGTTCAGAGGGCTTGAATCCTAAGTATTTAGAGGCCAAGCAGAAACTCCGATAGAGATCGACGTTGTGGGCGGCTTCGATTTGGGCCCTTCCTTTTCCCTTGGGGAGATAAGGGATGCTCAGGACAGGGGTGCTGCGGATGTGGGGGCCTCTCAGGGAGAGGATGAGACATTCAAATATTACTTCATCAGCCTCGAGGAGAACACCGACCTTGATGCCCCAGTCTCATTCGAGGAGGCTGGAAAGCTCCAAAAGCAGGTAATCCCCTTCGACATATCACTCACGCTTTGATTTCTATCTTTGTTTTTCGAACCTTTTTCCTTCATACTATAGGTCAAGAAGTTGTATGACCATGCCTTTTCTAAGCTTCAAGATAAGCTTACTTGGCATGAGGAAGAGCTAGAGAAGCTCACCACGGAGCTTAATGCATCGAAGACTTCCGCAGACCGAAAGGACGAGGAGCTGACTGATCTTTAGACTAGCCTGGAGGGAGTGCATCAGGAAAGAGCTAGCTTTGCTGAGCAGGTAATATGACACTCGTGGGCTCATTCTATTATTCCCATAAGTTGACACTTACCAACTTGATTTGTCTTTGCAGATCGAGCAAAAGAATGCTCATGTAGGGCAATGCCGAGAAGAGGCTGCAATTAAGGATAGGGAGATCCTTAAGCTGAAGGAGCAGATTGGGGTCGTAGCCTCGGAGAGGGACCTCTTGCAGGGAGAGTTGACCTCGACCCAAGACCTTGTTCGGAGTGCCCAGGAGGAGATTACTTCACTATCTGCGGCTAAATCTGAGGTCGATGAGCACGTAACATCGTATAAAAGAGATGATGTTGCCGCCAATAATCGAGCTTGGGAGATATCTGAAAAGACAGAGCTGAAGCTGGTTCGGGCTATTGCCAATGCTCGTTCCCAAGCCAGGAGGCAAGATCTCGAAGAGGCAAGCACCAAGGGTACCGATCTTTCTGCGTAGACCGAGAAAACCAGGGCATTGGAAGAAGAATCAACACTTTCATCTTCTTTAGACAAGAGCTCCAATAGTGATTCAGATAGCAACGAGGGCGAGGAGTAGATTCTCCCGCTGTTTTTGCTTTTTCTTTTCTTCCTTTTTGTGCATCGGCTCCTTCGAGGGAGCTCTGTAATGATACATCTGTAAATATATTTTTGTGAATACAAAATAATCTTTTGCTTTAAGTCTTTTGATTTCAATGCAAAGACAATCTCTTGAATTTCAATGTCGGCCTTTTATAGCCTTATCTTGGAGTAATAAAGCCCTCAAGATTGGGTACAATCTCGGGCTAGATTGATATGTGGTTCTTGATAGCTCCTTTCAGAGCCTATATGTATACGACTAAGATTGGGAAGACCAATTTTATATTCATTCTTGAATTTAGTGAGCCCTCCGTGAGAGGCTCGAAGTGTCGAGAAAGGCCCAACCCTGAGTAACAACCACGAGACAATGCATATCGATGACTTCCACAGACAAACGACCCAATGAGAAGCGCGACCGGGTCTGCGACAAAGTACAAGTCCGTACCCAGACATTAAATAGCTGTATCATGTGCAAATCTTTGTAATAAATGATAGTGTACTATGTTGGGATTTCCCCTCCTATATAAAAGGGTCCCTTATTACTTCATACACATAATATTCAATACAAGTAACAAGAAAATTCTCAGCTTCATTACTCATACATTCCCTATTTTTCTCTGTTAGCTCATTTACTTACATTTATCACTTTTCATTAATTGTTCTTTATTTATAGATCATTATTGATCATAAATAGCATACCCCTAAGCCTATAAAACTATTGTAGCTTCATCGACCATCCAACGGTAGCCCCAAACCTCGATATCAAAGACCCCACAAGGCCAGCATCGAACGCCTGATTTGAGGTTTCTCAGTTTTCTTATCTTCGATCAAAAAGGATGGAACTTGGAGGATGTGTGTGGATTGTAGCTGATCTGGACTTCCCGTCCTATTGGTACCCAAAAAGTAACACTTGTTTGCTAATCTTAAGAAGTGTACTTTTTGTGTGGATCGTGTGGTGCTCTTGGGTTTTGTAGTTAGTCCTAAGGGAGTTGAAGTTGATGAAGAGAAAATCAAGGCAATCAATGAATGGCCTAAACCTAATAGTGTAATTGAAGTTAGGAGTTTTCATGGGCTTGCTAGTTTTTATAGGAGATTTGTTAGTGATTTTAGCAACATTGTTGCTCCTTTAACTGAAGTCATTAAGAAAGATAAGGGTTTTTCACGGGGAAAAGAACAAGATGATGCTTTTAACTTGTCGAAAGAAAAATTGTGTTCGGCTCCTCTTTTGCAGTTACCTAATTTTTCTAAGTCTTTTGAGGTTGAATGTGATGCCTCTGGAAAAGGAATAGGTGTTGTTTTGAAAAAGACTCAAAGTCCATTGCATACTTTAGTGAATAGCTGAGTGGAGCTACATACTACTCAACTTATGACAAAGAGCTATATGCTTTGGTAAGGGCTTTAGTTACATGGCAACATTATTTGTGGCCAAGAGTGTTTGTAGTGAAGACTGATCATGAATCCTTGAGATATTTGAAGATCCAAGGTAAGCTTAATCGTCGCCATGCAAAATGGGTTGAATTCATTGAAACATTCCTATATGTGATTGCTTACAAGCAAGGAAAAGAGAATGTGGTTGTTGATGCACTTTCAAGAAGGTATGTCTTGGTTTCTTCTCTTACTTCTAAATTTATGGGTTTTGATCTAATCAAGGGACTTTATTCTAATGATTCTGATTTTGGCAAGGCTTTTGCAGAATGTAAGTTGGGTCCTTATGAGAGATTCAATCTTCAAGATGGGTTCCTTTTTAAGGAAAACAAATTGTGTATTCCTAATTGCTCTTTGCGTGAATTGTTTGTTAAGGAAGCACATTGTGGTGGACTCATGGGACACTTTGGAGTGCCCAAAATTTTGGATATACTTGCTTAACATTCTTTTTGGCCAGGCATGCGAAAGGATGTCGAAAAAAATGTGCTTTCAATGTCTTGAATGTAAACAAGCCAAATCAAAAGTGTTACCACATGGTCTTTATACTCCTTTACATGTCCCTACTTCTCCGTGGATTGATATTTCTATGGATTTTGTGTTAGGACTTTCTAGAACTAAGTATGGTAAGGATAATATATTTGTGGTGGTAGATAGATTTTAAAAAATGGCTCATTTTATTCCATGCTTGAAGATTAATGATGCATTACATGTGGCTGATTTATTTGTGAAGGAAGTGGTTAAATTACATGGCATACCTAAAACTATCATTAGTGATATAGGGATGCTAAAATTTTAAGTAACTTTTGGAGAGTTCTTTGGGCAAAGTTGGGAACTAAATTACTATTTTCTACATCTTGTCACCCACAAACTGATGGACAAACTGAAATAGTTAATAGGACCTTAGGGAATATGTTGAGAGCTGTTTTAAAAGGAAAATTAACTTCTTGGGAAGAACATTTGTCCATGGTAGAGTTTGCCTATAACATAACCATCCACTCTTCTACTGGTAAGTCTCCTTTTGAAGTTGTTTATGGATTTAATCCTCTCACTCCCCTTGATTTATTTCCTTTTCCTACTAATGACATTGTTAATCTTGATGGTAGGAATAAGGCTGAAATGATGAAGAAGATTCATGAACATACAAGGCTTGCAATTGAACGGAAGAATGAACAAACTGCCTTACAAAAAAATAAGGGGCAAAACTCTGTTATTTTTAAGCCTGGAGATTTAGTTTGGGTGCATTTTAGGAAGGAAAGATTTCCTGCCAAACGAAGATCCAAATTAGATCCAAGAGGATATGGGCCATTTGAAGTCCTTGAAAGGATTGGAGACAATGCTTATAAACTTGACCTTCCTAGTGAATATCAAGTTAGTCCTACCTTCAATGTTTCTGATCTTTCCTTGTTTGATGCAGGTTCGAGGACGAATTCTCTTCAAGAAGAGGGGAATGATAGCATCCATGGCAGCTCAACATCATTAAAGGAGAAGGATGAAGCTNCCTACCTTCAATGTTTCTGATCTTTCCTTGTTTGATGCAGGTTCGAGGACGAATTCTCTTCAAGAAGAGGGGAATGATAGCATCCATGGCAGCTCAACATCATTAAAGGAGGAGGATGAAGCTCTGGAAGCTCCAAGAAGGCCCATGACAAGGTCTCAAACAAAGAAATTTCAAGACAAGCTTAATGGGCTTGAATTGGCAATTAAAAAGTGTCTTATGCTAGAAGAAGAGCTCCAGCACAAGGAGGATCTTTCGGCCAAATCTTACAACTATTTATAGGCCCAAATTAAAGTCCAAGAGGAGATGGAATGAGGCCCAAATATGTCCCAAAAAGGAAGAATTTTCAGCAGCCCAAATAAGCCCAAAAACATAGTTTCTAGAATATATATTTAATAGCTGTTTTAATCTATGTTGACTTGCATTGGTCTATGTGTATGTTGACTACATTGGTCTTAGTGTGGGTTTCTATACTTATAGGGAATATGATTCTCATTTATTGAAGTCTTGACTAGCTCCTTCTTTACTACTATATAAAGGGGTGCTTGTCTTTCATTGGAATGTAGAATATTGAAGATTAATATTATTATTGTCAGTTCTTTTGAACCTTTGTGAACTTTACTTTGAGATTTATCTTGCAACCCTAAATAGTTCATAGTTTAAGGTAGTAAGATAATTTTCTTTCTTGTGATATCTTTGGTTTCTTTTGATATTCTTCGAAGGCGGCTAGTTTCTTATACTAGTTGTTGTCGTAAGTTATTCAAACTAGAAGTCAAGATCCGAATCTATTTCTTGATTAGTTTATCTCTTGTGAAGGCAATTGGTTTCATAACTGATAACAACACGATAGGGGTCCGAGAACTACTAAAGAAAATCAAGAAACATGCGGAAGCCAAAAGAAAAATAAAGAAACAAAAAAGACGAAAAATTAAAGATAGATTGAATTCAAGAAATAGTTTCTTGAAATCAAGAAGTCTATTCTTGGAGTTGAATCCTAACAACAACAATTAGCTAACA
>ML273503.1:0-10636 GCA_005239495.1 Nicotiana undulata
CTTTATCCCCTGCACATGCCTTCACACTATCCCAGATTTCCTGAATACCAAAAGGACCTTGGAACAATTGATTCTCTTCTGGAGTAAGCATAGGATAGTTCCTAAGATTACCTTGTGGTCTCCAAACCTCTTCTTCAGTATATAGCTTTTGGTAGAAAGTGACAATCTCTTTCTTGATCTCCCCAGGATTCTGTATCAACTCCCCCTGTACTTCCAACTGCTCAATATGATTATATCTCCTATGTGAATTGGAAGTTCTGTGGAAAAATTTAGTGTTCTTATCCCCTTGCTTCAACCACAAGGCTCTGGATCTTTGCCTCCAGGCCTCCTCCTCATGCTTTGCGATGTCCTCAAACTCCATAGCTAAGGCTGCTTTTGCATAAATTTCCTCTTCATCCAGAGGCCTTTGGTCGTGGATCTCCTCCAATTGTGCAAGCTGGTTAAGGACACTTGTTTTCTGCAACTCCAGATTTCCTTGTAAAGTTTTGCTCCATTCTTTAAGTTTTCCCTTCAAGGCTTTGAGCTTGAAAGCCAAAATAAAGTCAGGACTTCCTTCACAACTAAAGGAATTCCACCAATCTCTAACTCTATCCGTAAATCCATCTATTTGCAACCACCAATTTTCAAACTTAAAGTAAGATTTGACTGGGTCCCAGTTGCCACATTGAAGCATCAGTGGTGCGTGGTCTGAGGTTACCCTATGAAGTATTGATTGTTTGATGTTCCTAAATCCTTCATTCCAGTCAACAGATACTAGAAATCTGTCTAGCCTAGCAGCTATATTATGATTGTCACTTTTTCTCCATGTGTATTTGCCTCCTGCTAACTGCATATCTACTAGATCCATATCTTCAATAAAATCAGTGAAATCCTTCATCCCTCTTGTAATTCTGTTGCAGTTTTTCTTTTCTGATGGAAATCACAGTATTGAAATCTCCACAAACCCACCCATGGTCCATCAAATAAACCCCTGGCCCCTGCCAATTCCCACCACACTTCTTCCCTGTCGCTTTTGTCATTCAGTGCATACACACTAGATAAGTGCCAAATAAGTTCCTGTGATTTCCCAGAAAACTTGCAAGTGATAGTGTGAGCCCCCAAGCTGCTTATTTCCCCATCCCATACTCTTTTGTCCCACAGAACAACGATACCTCCTCTAGTCCCACTAGCTTCTAATTGTGCAAAATTCCCCCATCTATTGGCCCATAGCTCTTTTACAATCTCCCTGGTATCACCTTCTAACTTGGATTCTTGAAAGCAAAAAACATCTGCTTTCCAGCTGTTCTTATCAGAGCTCTCTTCCTTTGACAATTTAACCCCCTAACATTCCATGATAAAATGTTTACCTTCATTGATCTCTTATGACAATACATCCCCCCTTACTTCTAGTTCCATTACTCTTAAAATTACTCCCAATTTCCAGCCCCTTTAACTCTTTGAAGCCTTTTCTTTTTGGAGTCTCCATCTCCTGTAGTTCTGATTTCCCTTTCTAGTTAATCTAACACATAATTGCTATTTACTTGACAATTGCTCCTTCAGAACTAGTTATATTTCGTGATTTGCCTAACTATGTATAACTGTACCTTTCAGCGGTAAATGTGCGTAATATTGAGTCACTCTCTTACTCACTTTGCTCAATCATGAACTGCAGTTGGAGTTGATCCGTTTTGTTGCAGCCGCCAAGCCTATGGTAGCTGCTGCTAAAATTTGTGAGAGAATTATGACTATTATTAAGAGTCTCTTCCTTGTTCCTTATCCTGCTCAGGTTGGTTGGTTCACAAACAATTGTCTTGAACTTGTAATATGAAGCTAACAATGCCCCTTATTTTTCCCTTTTCAA
The DNA here is from genome assembly GCA_005239495.1 of Nicotiana undulata. Classification (NCBI taxonomy): domain Eukaryota; kingdom Viridiplantae; phylum Streptophyta; class Magnoliopsida; order Solanales; family Solanaceae; genus Nicotiana; species Nicotiana undulata. Next base: position 1,841 of record ML273503.1, read on the forward strand.
ATCTCTCACATCCTTAATTAATTCAGGAATTGGTTATACTTGAGAGCATGCAGCTGGCTTTAGAAAATGTTGTAAACGCCGTGTTTGATGGATCAAGTGAAACTGCAAGGAGCAATTCTGAAGTTCAACAGTCATTGTGCAGAATGTTTGAAGGTTTGCTGTGATTTCATCCTCATTTTTAGAAGTTTTTTACTTCGCTTTCTTCTTATCCTGAGAAGTCGGGTTACTGTGAACTGAAGGTCTGCTTCAACAACTTCTTTCTTTGAAATGGACTGAACCAGCGCTTGTAGAAGTTCTCGGGCACTACTTAGATGCCCTAGGACCCTTTCTGAAGTATAATCCAGATGCTGTTGGCAGTGTCATTAACAAGTTGTTCGAGCTTCTGACCTCACAACCCTTTGTTGTCAAGGTCAACTACCGTATACCATTCTATTATTTAATAGTGTGTTCTTATTTTCCGTTCATGACAATTATTGATTAAAATTGGCAGGATCCTGCTACAAGCGCTTCTCGACATGCGAGATTGCAGATTTGCACATCATTCATCCGAATTGCAAAAGCCGCAGACCAGAGCATTTTGCCTCACATGAGAGTAAGTTACATTCGTTCTCATTAATTCGGCATGGCGCTTGCTTTACCAAATTTGCAAGTCAGTTCCTTTAATTGCTGTAGTGTTGTGCCTTTGACTTGAACAAGTTTCGTACTTGTGCACTGACATTTTATGATCTGGGCGGAAATATGTAGAGTAGCTACATACTTTTGACAAAAGGACTAGGGTATCTCAGTTTTCCCAGAGATTCCCCTTGCAGAATATGTCACTTGAAAGCCCAAATCACTTCTTGATCTGGCCTTTATATATGGAATATTTTAGACTCTGTAGATATACCGTCATCTCGGTTACATAAGGAGTGTGTACATTTTGTTTTCTGGCAACATAGTGGAAACCAATTTCAATTGAAAAGTGAGCCTTGGATGTATTATTAACTATTTTCCTAATTGATCCGACTGTTTTTGGGATACTATCTTCATCTTTCGCAATGGAACAGGTTCTAGGAAGTACAGAATGGCACGTGAATTTCTATTCCTGATTCGTTGTAGTTATTATGTTTGCACTAAGATTTTTACCTACACATGACTACTTTATGATTGTATTAGTCATTGTTTTGACTGTGAGGGATGCTGGTTTTTACATTTGGACATGAGTTTGTTTGGTTCCTTGGAATGTGACTGCATTTTCTCTGTTGCTTTTCAGGGAATTGCTGACACTATGGCATTTTTACAAAAGGAAGGTCGTCTACTTCGTGGGGAGCACAATCTCTTGGGTGAAGCATTCCTTATTATGGCTTCTGCTGCCGGGTAGCTACTGGTCTTAATGAGTTTCAAATGTATGTCTAGTATATCATGGGCTTTGACCTTTATGACTTCTCAAAAATGGTGCAGCGCTCAGCAGCAGCTAGAAGTTTTGGCCTGGTTACTTGAACCATTGAGCAACCAGTGGACACAGCTTGAGTGGCAAAATGCGTATCTATCTGATCCGACTGGTTTGATTCGACTGTGTGCTGATACACCATTTATGTGGTCCATTTTCCACACAGTTACATTCTTTGAGAAGGCTCTTAAACGGAGTGGTCTAAGGAAAGGCAATGCTAGCGTACAAACCATGCCAGCATCTGACTTTTTGCATCCAATGGCATCTCACCTTTCGTGGATGCTTCCTCCTCTTCTTAAAGTAAGCAAGTTCTTAGGAACTTTTTTGCATCACCCATTTCCTTAGTAAAGATTTGTTAAAAGATGTAAATGTCTTTGATCTTCAGCTACTCCGTGCCATACATTCGCTTTGGTCTCCACCTGTTAATCAAGCATTACCAGGAGAGATAAAAGCTGCAATGGCTATGAGTGATGTTGAAAGGGCCAGTCTTTTCGGGGGAGGTAACGTTAAATTGCCTAAAGGCGCTCTAAGTTTTACTGATGGATCTCCTTTAGATATGAATAAAGAAGGCTATGCAGAGCCAAATGAAGCTGATATCCGCAACTGGCTGAAAGGTATCAGAGATAGTGGGTATGTTGCTGATCTTCTGAATCTCTAAAACAGATAATGAAAATAACGTCTTTTCAAAGCTGTCATGAAGTTCTATCTTAGTTGACATGGCAATTCTCATTTAAATCTTTGTGGACAAGAGAGGGAGACGAGAGAGGGAGAAACAGGAACTGGATTGATCTCCAGTCCCTCTCCATAATAGCAGGAAAAAGAAGAAGAAAAAGAACATAAATAAATAAAAGATTACCTTGCAAGTTTTGTAACTTCTTTTTAGGTTTTCTAGGAAGCCACTGCATTCTTATCTTTGGATTATTTTAAGCCAATCTCTAGTCATTTTACATTGTTTGATGCTATATTATCTTTTGCTAGCAGATTAATATTGACATCTTGAACTGCACTAGTATCTGTACTAATTAGAATATATATTGAAGTGTCTTGTTTTCCAGGATTCTCCTTTGTCCCCACTTGATTGTCTGTAAAGTGCCTATAAGATCTGTCATAAATGCTTTGCAAACTCTAGTATGCTATTAAAACTATGGTCTGCGATCTGCCTATCTCTCTTTCTACGTGTGATATATGCCTTTACTCCATGCTCTTGGGAATTAGTTTCATGTTTCCATTTAGTGCTCTGGTTTTGTTAATGGAGTTTTCTTGGATTTAGGTACAATGTACTGGGCTTATCAGCAACCATTGGGGATTCTTTGTTCAAATGCTTAGACTCTCAGTCTGTTGCTTTAGCCTTGATGGAGAACATACAACATATGGAATTCAGGCACTTAAGGCTGCTTCTTCATTTAGCCTTGATCCCCTTGATCAAAAATTGCCCTGCCAATATGTGGGAGGCATGGCTGGAAAAGCTCCTGCACCCATTACTTGTCCACTCTCAGCAAGCTCTTAGCTATTCATGGTCTAGTCTCTTACAGGAAGGTAGAGCAAAGGTTCCTGATCTCCATGGCATGGTTGATGGTGCAGACTTGAAAGTGGAAGTAATGGAGGAAAAGCTTCTTCGAGATCTAACTCGTGAGACGTGCTCAGTCCTCTCAGTTTTTGCTTCATCCGTACTCAATGCTGGACTTCCTTCATTGGAGCATTCTGGCCATGTGAGCCGAGTGGATGAGTCATCACTTAAAGACTTGGATGCATTTGCCACTAACTCCATGGTTGGGTATGTGGAAGTTGTCTATTTTAAGTTTGCTTTTTTGGACGAGTAGACCTCTAGTCTACATTCTTCTGTTCTTCTCAATCTTGACCTTGTGTTTTACGTGCAGATTTGTGTTGATGCATAAAAGCATAGCACTTCCAGCCTTGCAGATCAGTTTAGAGGCTCTGAGATGGACAGATGGTGAAGCTGTAACTAAAGTTTCTTCATTCTGTGGAGCTGTAATCCTCTTGGCCATTTCAACAGCTAATGTGGAGCTTCGGGATTTTGTTTGTAAAGATTTGTTCCCTGCTATAATACAAGCTTTGGCTCTGGAGTCAAATGCTTTCATCAGTGCTGATTTAGTCGGTCTTTGTCGTGAAATTTTCATTTATCTTGCTGATAGACACCCAGCACTGCGGCAGGTTATTCGGATCCCACTCTTTTCAGTTGCTTTAAGCATCAGATTTAGCCGTAACACTCGACACCTATGTTCATTGCAATTCTTTTTTCTTCCCTTTCTTCTGATGTTCTTAAAATAGAATTCCAGCGGTTATGCTTATCTATTTGCAATAATCCTCATATATATCTATAATATTGTTATAAGGCCAAGAACTTTTTGGGTATGACAAATTATTTTGATACGGCTCATATAAATATGATAAATGGCATCAGTCAAAAAGGTGGCAATTGCCATGCAAGTTTCACCCCTGGAATATTAAGAACAAAATATTCACTGTCTACATAGATATATATGTATTCTTTTTGATAATCGTGGTGTCCGGGTCAGATTCCGCATATCTCGACTAATTCCACGGGGTACCTGCTACCCTCATTAGCACAGGTACTGGCTAACTCTGTCCTCCAAGGCTTGTATTGATGGGAAGTAATCACCTAGTGTTTTTGCCTCCGCTGGAATTTGTACCTGAGACTTAATAGTTCTCGACCGACTTCATTGACCTCTAGGACTCACCCTTGCATTAAACAATATATTTGCAGACATTCTTAAAATTGCATCTTATCTTTTCTCTTTTTCTGTTGATGTATTGGAGTTGCGCTTATCTTACATTCTTAGTTGTGACTTGTGAAGTTTTTATGCTCTATCTTCAATAGCAAGCATAATGAAGTTTACCTTCCTGAAAGCATGCATGTCTTTTATCTGCTATTCGATAAAACTCATACAAATTTGAATGGCTGCAGATTTTACTCTCTCTCCCTTGCATTACATCCCAAGATCTTCAAGCCTTTGAAGAAGCGTTGACCAGGACTCTTAGTCCCAAGGAGCAGAGGCAGCACATGAAGAGCTTCCTGTTGTTAGCAACAGGAAACAAATTAAAAGCTCTCGCTGCTCAAAAGAGCGTTAATGTCATCACAAATGTTTCGAGTGAGTGCACTTCAATCTAATGCTTTGTGTTTTTCTCCTGTCCTGTGCATACTAACCAAGAATTTAGTTATTGACTGGTGATTCTGACTCTCTTGTTCTTCAGCAAAACCTCGAAATGTTACTCCCGCTTTTGAATCGAAGGCGGATGAAGGAGATGCTATTGGATTGGCTGGAATCGTGTAAGGAAGTTTGTTTGGCATATCCTCTTTCTGTATAGAAAAATCACGAGTATATTACCAAAAAGGCCAAATGTCTCCCGTTGTAAAGATTTGGTCCTCAATGTTGTTTTTCATTCTTTTTCTGCCCCTTGTTGAGAATATTGATTTCCAAGTAGTCCTTTAACCTCATTGGTCGTGAACTCCAGGGCAAATTCCTCCCTCTTTTTACAAGTAATATTACAAAATATTCAAAAAAACGCTATACCAACAACAAATAGTACCTTTCTTTGTTTAGGGTTCTGCATAGATCATCGAATTTGCTTTCGAGTCTAACTGGGAATTCCCCCTTTCACCAGCCTGTTGAGGTTAATTCAATTTGAAAACAATTATCAACCAGTGAGAATGTACCAATATGAAGTGAACCTTAACGCGATTTTTCGCCCTCTAATTTATTCATTAAAAGCAAATAAAAGGGCAATTTGGAAATATATTTACGGAACATCACACAACTACTAGATTGGGTTACATATATGCAAGAAAAAAATTATGTGAGTACAATCTTTCTTCTCTCTTTCGTATTAAAATACAATACAGTTTCTTTTGGTTCTTAAACATCGGAGTTCATGATGTCCTTGTATATGCTTTAGATCACGTAATAGACAAAAAAGGGTAACAGTTGCATGTATTAGCCCCGTTTTGGTTCTTAATATTTTAACGTCATTTCTTTTTCAAAAATAGCTGAATGAATGCAAACTTGCTGATCGTACCAAATAATATTAACGTAAGGACTGAAAAAAGCGGATTGACATCTCCACGTAATAATCATACATGTGAGAGTAAACCGAGAAATTAGTCACCTAAACTTCAAGAAAATTTTGTCAGACATCTATATGGAGGCACCAAAGTTTTGTACGTAAAAGAAAGGAAAATGGGGTCAGTAATTACCATTCTGACTAGTAGCAATTCAGATTGGTAGACAAAAGTTTTAAGTCCTAGATGAGGGAGTGTAACTTATGGAAAACTATAAATCTATTGGCTTTCTATAAAACCAAACATATTTTACTTTCCCCTATAGAAAAAAAAACCGAAATGGCAGGGAGAGGACGTGGAGGAATACACGGAGGACTTACATCTGGATTTGGTCCTCTCGGCTCTGCAGGACTACTGGGAAGTGGAGGCATGGCATCCCGACTTGGCTCAGGAGGACTACTCGGGGGTGGCGGACGTGGAGGTCCTTCAACTACTCTCAGATGGACACCTACAAATGAAGGCAAAGGGACTCAAATTGAATTCGGAGGACATCATGGAGGTGGAGAAATGCATGAAGTAGCAGCCATGACCGAGGAACTTGGAGGTATAGGGCCTTCACCGAGTCGTGGAGAGTTACCTGTTGTTGGAGGTAGGGAAGGTCAGCTTAGCCAGGGAGGTGGTGGTCCTCCTCATGCACCTAGTCTGGCAAAGCTACCTGAATTGAGGCCTAAACCTGGCTCAGGAATGCCAACAATGGTTGGATGTGGCAAGGCATGTTGGGGTTGTTACCCTGTCATAACTTGTTGGTAAGCATATTCAAACTAAATTATGCTACAAACTGTGACATAATTAAATTTCTAGAACGAAGTGAAGTGATAGGCAACGTTACTTAAGAATTTCATATTAATAAAGCAAATTTTTGTGTTCTAGAAAACAAAAAAGAAGCCAATTAGGTCATCTGATCCCCTTGTTCCTCGGATTAAGCAATTTTTTGCAGGATGAAAGTTGTAACTATTTTAATACTTGTGATGAAACTCCTAGGTTATGAAATGGGATTTATGGCCAATTTTTAGAAAATGGATCATATTGCTAATTGTGTTGTTTACACTGGTGCAGCCTTAACTTCTTTTGCTGCTGCTGGAGAGGCCCAATGGACTTACAAGGGCGTCCAGGACCAATGGGGCCTCCTCGACTCTGATTTATTATTAAATCCTTACATAATTTGAATTAAATTGCATATATTATTATCTATGTACATTCCTAAGACATGAAAAAGATGGCCATTATAGAAAAGCAAGGAAAACTTAACTGGTTTAGCAATGGATTCAAGCTCTGTGCCATTTCGCTTTGCACTTTAACTATTCGATCATTGAATGTCCGTGCAGGATGTAAAAAGTAGATTCTCCTTTGCAGGGCTCGGATTTATCATACAAATTAGATGCTTTTAGATACTACTCAATTTTGTTCGCCAACACACCCACAACAATAAATAAAGTATGCTTTAACTTCTATGCACCCATAGTGTAAAATATTTTACAAAGTCACTCCTCTTTAAAGGTAATTAAAAGTAGCAACACATACCACAGAAATTAATAACCTGAATAAGATAAAAACCGTCAACAGTAAAATAAATCGCGCTGATTATGTGAAAATACATTGACACTCCCAGTGGAAAACACCAACAAAATAAATAAATGAAGCTGTTCCTACTCAAATATTGGGCGCTATTCGATGAAGAAAACCAACTTTAGGAAAGTGGTTCAAGTAGCTCAGCTAGTTAGAGCAAAGGAAGGACTGAAAATCCTTGTGTCAGTGGTTCGAATCCACTTCTAAGCAGGCGAAAGGTCCAAACCGTAGCCGGGAGCGAGCCGGATTTAGAAATGAAAGTTTAACAGTCCAGGGAATGTTTAGCAGGGTAATGAAGATTTCAGAAAAAGAGAAATGAAGAATTGATAAACAGAAAAGAAAAAGGAAAGGGACACAATATGTGTAACAGCAACAACATAACGCAAGCTCTTATAAAATACTTAAGAAGACGACTCAAAGAGGTATCACAGTTGCAATACAAGCCGTTTTACCGTTTGAATGAGAAAATCAATATATAGGCCTTAGAATTTTTATGGCTTAGAAATGCCAATTACCTAATAGGAAACAATGTCTTCAACTAACAGTAACCCTTCACTATATAACATTTCCACACTCAGTTGACATGTGAAGTGTTTCCTCAGATCAAAAATTCTATTGAAACAAAACTTGCCTCTCCAATTGCAGCAGAAGAGACTACAGACTAAATTGGAAGTCAGTTCCACTGTAGATGAATTATCTCGAAGTCAATGATTATACAAGTGATGAAAAATGTTTATAAATGACACATTTAGGTTATGGAACGGACAAAGGGATTAAGGTTTGATTCTCAGCTGTGGCAGGTTTCTGAATGGTGAGTAACATGTTCATCCAAGGGCAAACTGTGAGGTAGCTACAGGTAGTTGGAGCAGCTTTAAATATATGGTCTCTACTACTGTGTCAGTCCTCATCCTCTTCTTCAGATGCTTCTTTGAGCCACTGCAAATATTTTCAGAGTTCATAATGTGCATGCATGATTCAAGTATGACCGTAACGCAGGCAATATTAAAAAGACGAACTTTGCTTTTCTTCCCTTTTCATTGTTTACACGTTTGCTAATTCCTTAATCTTTTTTCCTGAGCATTGGGGATCAGGGGGGGAGGAGAGGTTGGGATGGAATGACAAGATAGGGTAAGTAGATCAATGAATCTTCTAGGTTCCTGTGCACTACAGGCAGGTCATCTACCTGCAATGGTTTAAGAGCTGTAAGTAGGTACCTGGATAAATTTTTCTGATTGCTTGACAAAAACCTTATCCGACTCCTCTGCTTCTTCCTTTTCAGAAGCCCAGTCAAGTATTGCTTCTTCTTGTATAATGTCCTGATCGTACAGATGATGCAAAATCTGTGGAGGGATAAAATAGAGTAATAATATTTAGATTAGATTGAATAATGGATAATTAAGTAGGTCAGAAATATTTCTTGACAAATGCACAAAAATGAATCAATGGGATTTCCCGTAGCCAAACAAATGAAGCAATTGTTTTGAAAGGCATTTCTGGGGCGCCTCGGGGCAAGGTATGCACAAAAGGTCCTAAAGTGTTGGTGAGTGTAAGACGTGAGTGTATGTCCCAAACAGTTGGGTGTTCACCCAGGGGCAAGACACACCTCATTGAAGAGGTGTATGACCAGCAATTAGTACTAGATTACGCTTTAAAATTTGCTAGTATGAGTCCTCAGAGTCCGAGCCCCCCCCCCCCCCCCCCC